>JAKWJD010001471.1:0-53914 GCA_027705065.1 Solanum peruvianum | reverse complement strand
ACAAGAACATCAGGAGCGACGCCCTGAGGTAAATCGCCTTGTGCGCCACCCAAACCCCTAGAACTTGAGGAGCGACACCTTGAGTGCTCCAACCTACCTCCTGGAGATTGAGGCGCAATGCCTTGAGCGTGTAAGCCAGGCTCCCAGAAATTGAGGCACGATGCCCTAAGCGTGCCACCTAGGCTACAAGATCTTGAGGAATGATGCCCTTATGGCCCCAGCCCCCCTGAGCTTGAGGCGCGATGCTCTGAGCGTGCCACCTAGGCACACAGAGCTGACGCACGACACCTAGAGCAAACCAACAAGGCTATAGGAGATTGAGGAGAGTTGCATTGAGTGCGTGAACTAGAAACCAGGAGCTTGAGGCACGATTCTCTATGTGCGCCACCAAGGGTAATGTGGTTTGAGTCACGACGCCCATAGCTCTACCCAGGCTCCCATAGATTGAGGCGCGATGCTAGAGCGCTCCACCTAGGATCCCGGATCTTGAGGCATGATGCCCTAAGTGCGCCACCCAGGCTATAGGAGCTTGAGGCACGACGCCCTGAGTGTGCCACCCAGGCTACCGGAGTGACCCTTTGAGCGCTCCAACTAGGCGCCCGAAGCTTGACGCATGATACCCTAAGAGTGTCGACCAGTCTACAAGATCTTGATACACGGCGCCTTTAGCCCACTACCCTGGCTTCACGAGCCTGAGGTGAAGCGCCGTGAGCGCGTTACCCTGGCACCCAAAGCCTCAAGCACGACCCTTTGAGCGTGCCACCCCGACTCTTGATCTTTAGGCGCAACGCATTGAACGCCACCTAGGCACCTGAATCTCGAGGATCGACGCCCTGAGAGTGCCACCTATGCACCTGAATCTCGGAGCCTGAGGTGCTACTACCTTAAGCGCCACCCTGTCTCCAAGATCCTGAGGCACGACGCTCTAAGCGTGCAAATCGGGCTCAAAGATCTTGAGGACCGTCGCCCCAAGTGTGCCACCCGAGCTCTTGGAGCTTGAGGATCGACGCCTTGAGAGTGTCACCCAGGCTCCCGGAGCCTGAGGTGCGACACGTTGAGCATGCCACCTATGCTCCTTGATCATGAGGCGCACTACCTTGAGCGCCACCCAGTCTCCCAGAGCCTGAGGCACGACGCTCTAAGCGTGCAAATCGGGCTCAAAGAGCTTGAGGAGCGTCGCCCCAAGTGCGCCACCCGAGCTCTTGGAGCTTGAGGCATGATTTATTGAGCGAGCCAACCAGGCTCACGGAGTTGGAGCAGCGATGCCCGGAGCACACCACCCAGGTTCACAGAGCTTGAGACACAACGCCCTCAGCCCGCTTCCTAGGGTCCTGGATCCTTAGGCACGGCGCCTTCAGCTTGTGACCTATGATACTAAAGCTTGAGGAGAAGCGCCTTGAACAAAACCCAGTCTCGCGTAACATGCATCATGACGCCCTGAGCACGCCCGCTTGACTCCCCTGAGCCTAAGGCGCGATGCTTTGAGCATGCCACCAACGATCCTGGATCTTAACGCGCGACGCCTTGAGCGCACTACCCTAGCTCCACAAGCATGAGATGAAATATCGAGAGCGCTTTACCTTTGCACCCAAAGCCTGAGGTACAACGTTTTGAGCGTGCAACCCAGGCTCCTTGAGCTTTAGGCACAGCGCCTTGAGCACCACCTAAGCTCCTGGAGCTTGAGGCACAACCCCTTGAGCGCGTCACCCAGGCTACCGGAGCCCTAAGTGCGCCACCCGAGCTCTATGATCTTGAGGAGTTATTTCTTGAGCGGGCCAACCAGGCTCACGGATCTGGAGGAGCAACGACCAGAGAAACCCATCCAGGTTCACAGAGCTTGAGACACAATGCCCTGAGCCCGCCACCCAAGGTTCTTGAGCCTGAGGCGCGACGCCCTGAGTGTGCGACCTATGATCCTAAAGCTTGAGGCGCAGCGCCTTGAGCACCACCCAGTCTCGCGTATCCTGCATCATGACGCCTTTAGCACGCCAGATTGGCCCACGGAGCTTGAGGCACGACTCCTTGAACGCACCACCCCAAAACCATGTAGCTTGAGGCACGACGACCTGAGCGCGCAAACCGGGCTTCTAGAGCTTAAGGCGCAATGCCTAGAGCGTGCAAACCAGGATACCAGAGCTTGAGGGACGATTCTCCAAATTCACCGCCTAGGCTACAAGAACTTGAGGCGCGACGGCCTGAGGCAGTACCCAGTCTCCTAGAGCCTGAGGCGCGATGCCGTGAGCATGCCACCACGGCACCTGGAATTTGAGGCCGAAGCTCTATGTGTACCACCCAGGCTCCTTGAGCTTGAGGCGCAGCGCCTTGAGCGCAACCCATGATCTGGAGCTTGAGTCTCAACGCCTTGAGCGACACCCAAGCTTGCATAGACTGAGGCGCGACTCCCTTAGCGCACCACCCTAGCTCCCAGAGCTTGAGGCATGACATCCTTAGGGTGCCACCCGCTCATCTCCGATGATGATATCATCGCCGAGAATAGCGTAGTGTGTAAAAGGAACTCCTGGATAATCTTGGGAACATCAAAAATTTTGAATCCTCAGAAAACAGTAGTAGGTATACTTTAAAATAGTCTTTCCCACAATCAAATCAATGTTCGGCAGCGGAAAATCATTTTTGGGAAAATGCTTTATTGAGAAAAATAGACGCATACGCGCACACGTCCATCCCTCTTAAGCATGGGGACGATATTCAAAATACAATCTGAATAATCTACTGCCATTGTGAAATCAGTATAATAGAAACAAGACATCTTAAGAAAGGATGACGTAGACAAGAATCAACCTCTTCCCATTGAGGTTTTGACGTATCGCAGAATCCAAAAAACAGCTTCTAACTGAGATGATCTTGACTTGTCCATATAAAAATCGGTTGATCAGTCTCTCCTTTGTTGTAAGTATAAACAATGTCGGGGCAATAATTAGTCAGGTAGAAAAGAGTCCCAACAAGTCTCCTTGCAAGTAGCTCTCCTGCATCAGAGGCTCATTTTATATCATATTCTGGTTTTCATGCAGAAAGACTAGCTTTTGACAATAAATCCAATGAATACTTGCACTGGGTGCCAAATCTTTTTGTGACCTCATGACTTTAATCTCTAGAAGAGACTTTGAGTCTCCTATATCTTTCATATCAAACTGGGTTCTTAATCTTCTTTTAAGATCATTTATCGAATCTAAGTCATTACAAGAGAAAGAAATGTCATCCACGCAAAAGAAGGACAATACCTAATGTCGACCTCCTTATAAACATTAAATGATCCAATTTACTTATTTGAAAACCGGCTCGTTCCTCTACTCTTTTCGGTTCTTATACATGCTGTTGTCACCTTTCAAACCAAGCTCATGAGTGCGCGACACCTTGAGTGCGTCACCCAGGCTCCCGAAGACTGAGGTGCGACACGCAAAGCGTGCCACCTAGGCTCCTTGAGCTTGAGACACTTCCCCTTCAGCGCCACATAGGCTCTCGAAGACACTGGCACGATGCCCTAAGCGTGCCAATCGAGCTCAAAGAGCTTGAGGTGTAGATCCCTAAGTGCGCGACGCGAGCTCTTGGAGCTTGAGGCGTGATTTCTTGACCATGACAACCAGGCTCATGGAGCTAGAGCAACGATGCTCAGAGCGCACAACCTAGGATCACAGAGCTTGAGACACAATGCCCTGAGCCTGCCACCTAGGTTCGTTGACCCTGAGGCGCGGTGCCCTGAGCGTGCGACCTATGATTCTAAAGCTTGAGGCGCAGCGCCTTGAGCACCATCCAGGCTCGCGTATCCTGCATAATGACGCCCTGAGCATGCCACCTTAACTCACAAAGCTTTAGGCATGACTCCCTGAACGCGCCACCCCAGCCCACCGGAGATTGAGGCGCGATGCCTTAAGCACGCCAACCTGGCTTCGGAGCTTGAGGTGCGACGCCCTGAGCGCCCAAACATGGCTCCCAGAGCTTGAGAGACGATTCCCTAAATGCACCGCCCAGTATACAAGAACTTCTAGCGTGACACCCTAAGGAAACTACCCAGTATCTAGAGCCTAAGGCGCGATGCCCTGAGAACGCCACCAAGGAACCCAAAGCTTGAGGCACGAAGATCTGAGTGTACCACCCAGGATCCTTGAGCTACAGGAGCAGCGCCTTGAGCGCAACCCCTGGTCCTGGAGATTGAGGCTCGACACACTTAGCGCGCCACCATGGCTCCTAGAGCCTGAGGAGTTGCACCCTATGGGTGAAACTCAGAGCATGACGCACGAATCCCTGGAAGCCCCACCCAGTCTATTAGAGATAGAGGCACAACACCTTGCGTGACTCCCAAACCCCAAGAACATGAGAAGCGACGCATTGAGCGCTCCAACCTTCCTCTTGGATCTTGAGGCACGATACCTTGAACGTGCAAACAAGGCTCCTAGATTTTGAGGCATGACGCCCTAAGATGTCACCTAGGCTATAAGATCTTGAGGAATGATTCCCTTAATGCCTGCCCCCCCCCTGAGCCTGAGGTGTGACGCTCTAATCGTGCCACCTAGGGACCCGGAACTTGACGCCCGACGCCTTGAGCGAACCAACCAGTCCACATGAGCTTGAGGATAATTGCCCTGAGTGTGCAAACCAGGCACTAGGAGATTGAGGCACGATTACCTAAGTGCGCTACCAAAGGTAATGGGGCTTGAGTCACGACGCCCTTAGTGCACCACCCACGCTCCCATAGCTTGAGATGCAACGCCTGAGTGCTCCACCCAGGCTCCTAAATCTTCAGGCCCGATTCCCTAAGTGCGCCTCCGAGGCTATTTGAGCTTAAGGGACGACGCCCTGACTGTGTTACCCATGCTACCGGAGTGTCCCATTGAGCACTCTAACTAGTCTCCCCAAGCTTGAGGCACAATACCCTAAGAGTGTCGCCCAGGCTATAAGATCTTGAGGTGCGACACCCTGAGCGCACTACCCCGGCCCCACGAGCCTGAGATGCAACGTCGTATGTGCTTTACCCTGGTACACGAAGCCTGAGGCACGACGCTTTGAGCGTGACACCCAGGCTTATTGAGCTTTAGGAACAAAACCTTGAGCGCCACCTAGGCTCCTAGAATTTGAGGCGTGAACCGTTGAGCGCGTCACCCAGGCTCCAAGAGGCTGAGGCGCGACACGTTGAACGTTCAACCTAAGCTCCTTGAGCTTGAGGTGCAGCGCCTTGAGCGCCACACAGGCTACCGAAGCGTGAGGCATGATGCCGTAAGTGTGTCAACCTGACTCAAAGAGATTGAGGTGCGACGCCCTAGGTGTGCCACCCGAGCTCCGAGAGCTTGAGGCGTGATTTCTTGAGCGTGCGAGCCAGGCTCCCATAGCTGGAGGCATGATGCCCATGCTACAAGATCTTGATAAATGATTCCCTTAGCGCCCCATCCCCTTTGAGCTTGAGGCGCGACGCTCTGAGCGTGTAACATAGGCACCCACCCGTATCTTGACGCGCGACGCCTTGAGCAAATTAACCATGTTACAGGAGATTGAGAAGCGTTGCCTGAGTGCGCAAACCAGGCACCATGATATTGAGGCACGACGCCCTATATGCGCCACCAAAAGGTAATGGGGCTTGAGTCACGGCGCATTGAGAACGCCACCCATGGTCCCAAAACTTGAGGCGCAATGCCTGAGCGCTCTACCCAATCTCCAGGATCTTGAGGCGCGATGCCATAATTGCGCCACACAGGCTATTGGATCTTGAGGCACGACACCCTGAGTGTTCCACCCAGGCTACCGGAGTGACCCTTTGAGTGCTCAAACTATGATGCTGGAGTTTGAGGCACGATACCCTAAGAGCGTCGCCAAGGCTACAAGATCTTGAGGTACGACGCCCTGAGCGCACTACCCTGGATCGACGATCCTGACGTGCAACGCCGTGAGCGCGTAAACCTGGTACCCAAATCCTGAGGTACGATGCTTTGAGTGTTCCACCCAGGCTATTTGACCTGTAAGCACAGCGCCTTGAGAGCCACCTAGGCTCTTGGATCTTGAGGCGCGACACCTTCAGCGCGTCACCCAGGCTCCTGGAGCTTGATGCGTGACACGTTGAGTGTGCCACCTAAGCTCCTCGATCTTGAGGAGCACCTTGAGCACCAACCAGGCTCCCGGAGCCTAAGGCACGACGCCATAAGCGTTCCAATCAGGCTCAAAGAGCTTGAGGTACGAAGCCCTAAGTGCGCCACCCGAGCTCTTGGAGCTCGAGGCGTGATTTCTTGAGCGGGCAAAACAGGCTCACGGAGTTGGAGCAGCGACGCCCTGAGCGCACCACCCAGGTTCACGGAGCTTGAGATACAACGTCCTGAGCCCGCCACCCAAGGTCCTAGAGCCTGAGGCGTGGCGGCCTTAGCATGCGACCTATAATCCTAAAGTTTGAGGCGCAGCACCTTGTGCACCACCTAGGCTCGCATATCCTGCATCATGACGCCCCGAGCATGCCAACTTGTCTCACAGAGCTTGAGGCATGACTCCTTGAACGCGCCACACCAGCCCCCTCAAAGCTTGAGGCGCGATGCCTTGAGCATGCCAACCTGGCTTCCTGAGCTTGAGGCGTGACGCCGTGAGCACGCAAACCATGCTCCCAGAGCTTGAGGGATGATTCTCTTAATGGGCCGCCCAAGCTACAAGAACTTGAGGCGCGATGCCCTGAGGCACTACCTAGTCTCCTAGAGCCTGAAGCGCGATGCCATTAGCACGCCACCAAGGCACCCATAGATTGAGGCACGAAGCTGTGAGTGTACAACCCAGGCTCCTTGAGCTTGAGGAACAGCGCCTTGAGCACAACCCATGATCCTGGAGCTTGAGACTCGACTCCCTGAGCGCCACCTAGACATGCATAGACTAAGGCGCGACTCCCTTAGCGTGCCACCCTGGCTCCCGGAGCCTGAGGCACGACACCCTAAGGGTGCCACTTGGAGTCTAAGGCATGACTCCCTGAGTGTGCCACCCTGGCGACCGGAGTGGCCCTTATATCGCTCCAACAAGGCTCCCGGAGTTTGAAGCATTATACCCTAAAAGCGCCTCCCAGGCTACAAGATCTTGAGGCGCGACACCCTTAGCGCACTACCCTGTATCCACGAGCCTGAGGTGCAACGTCGTGAGCGCTTTACCCAGGCACCAAAAGCCTGAGGCACGATTCTTTGAGCGTTCCACCCAGGTCCCTTGAGCTATAGGAATAGCACCTTGAGCGCCACATAGGCTTCACGATCTTGAGGCGCGACGCCTTGAGAGCATCACCCAGGCTCCCGGGGCCTGAGGCGCGAAACGTTAAGCGTGCAACCTAGAATCCTTAAGCTTGAGGCGCAGCACCTTGAGCGCCACCAAGGATCTCGGAGCCTGAGGCATGACGCCCTAAGTGTGCCAACCGGTCTCAAAGGGCTTGAGGTGTGACGCACTAGGTATGCCACCCGAGCTCCTAGAACTTGAGGCGTGATTTCTTGAGCGTGCAAGCCAGGTCCCAGAGCTTGAGGTACGACGCCCTAAGTTCGCCACCCTGGCTACAAGATCTTGAGGAATGATGACCTTAGCAACCCAGCCCCCCTGAACCTTAGGTGCGACGCTCTAAGCATGCCACCTAGGCACCGAGAGCTTGACGCGCGATGCCTTAAAAAACCAACCAGGCTACAGGATATTGAGGAGTGTTTCGCTGAGTGCGCGAACCAGGCACCAAGAGCTTGAGGCATGATGCCCTATGTGCGCAACCAAGGGTAATGGGTCTTGAGTTACGAAGCCATGAGCGCACTACCTATGCTCCCAAAGATTGTAACGCGATGCCTGAATGCTCCTACCAGGATCCCGGATCTTGAGGCACGATGCCCTAACTGCGCCACCTAGGCAAATGGATCTTGAGGCACAACGCCCTGAGTGTGCCACCCAGGCTACCGGAGTGACCCTTTGAGCGCTCCAACTAGGCTCCCGGAGGTTGAGAAACGATACCCTAAGAGTGTCGCCCAGGCTACAAGATCTTAAGGCGCGACGCCCTGAGCGCACTACCCTGGCATCACAAGCCTGAGGTGCAACGCCGTGAGAGCGTCACTTTGTCACCCGAAGCCTGAGGCAGGACGCTTTGAGCTTGCCACCCAAGCTATTTGATCTTCAGGCACAGCGCCTTGAGCGCCACCTAGGCTAAAGGAGCTTTAGGCGCGAGGCCTTGAGCGCGTCACCCAGGCTCCCGAAGCCTGAGGAGCGACACGCTGAGCGTGCCACCTAAGTTCCTTGGGCTTGAGGTGCAGCACCTTGAGCGCCACCCAGGCTCCCGGAGCCTGAGGCACGACGCGCTAACCGTGCCAATCAGTCTCAAAGAGCTTGAGGTGCGACGCCCTAAGTGCGCCACCCGAGCTCTTCGAGCTTGAGGCGTGATTTCTTGAGCGGACCAACCAGGCTCACGAATCTGGAGCACCGACGCCCAGAGCGCACCACCCAAGTTCACGAAGCTTGAGACACAACATCCTGAGTCCCCCACCCAGTGTACTGGAGCCTGAGGTGCGGCGCCCCGAGCGTGTGACATATGATCCTAAAGCTTGAGGCGCAGCGCCTTAAGCACCACCCAGGCTTGCATATCATGCATCATGACGCCCTATCATGCCACTTTTACTCCCGGAGCTTGAGTTGCGACGCCTTGAGCGCGCAAACAAGGCTCCTAGAGCTTGAGGGTCGATACCTAAATGCGCCGCCTATTCTAAAAGAACTTGAGGAGGCACTACCCAGTCTCCTAGAGACTCAGGGGCGATGCCTTGAGCACGTCACCAAGGCACCCGAAGCTTGAGGCACGAAGCTCTGAGTGTACCACCCAGGCTCCTTGAGCTCGAGGTCCACCGCCTTGAGCGCAACCCATGATCCTGGAGCTTGAGGATCGACGCCCTGAGCGCCACCCAGGCTTTCATAGCGTGAGGCGTGATACGCTCAAATTTACTTCTCAAATGAGAAGTAAAGCGGTCGTGTCAAGTAAATAACCCAACTAGTGAGGTTGGGATCGTTCCCACGAGGAAAATAGTCTAGACTTAACTTTAACCTAGTATTACTATCGTTTGGTCAATAACTTCTTGGAAAGTAAAAATATAAAAAAGGGGGTTGGTTTGTATTAATAAGAGTAAAAATAACTAATGTAATTGAAAGAGACAGTTGACAGCTTTTAAAATTGGGTTTTAATCAATGAATTAAAGTAACTAGGGTTTACGTGTTCCCCACAGGTTCGTAACTTGATAATTCTAACTATAACAATTCTTCCCTAGTATCTTGCATGCAAAGTGATAAGTTATGTATTTCTAAATCCTTGGTACGGCATCTAGAAAATCTCACTCCTCACCTTGGTCCGGCTACGTGTGTTGCTTTCCTAACCCTTATCTTTACCTCATATTAAGCATCGTATTCGATATTTGACTAAGTTATCACCTCGTACCAATCAATACTAGCCTATTAAATAGTATACACTAAATCTATGTTAATAATTCTTTTCCTATTATCTACCTCCTTGGTCCGGCAAGTAGCATTAAGGCGGGTTCTAACGTTGATCATCCGTTAAAAAGACTTCTAAGCGAAAGAGATTATTAATACATGCAAGACACTATTCTAGAATTGTTATTTAGTTAGGGTTTATCTCATTATTTGCCTATGGTTCCCACAACCCTAGTTATGGAGTTTAGTTACTCATAGCCATAAACACAATATTCAAATATGTTAAATTAGAATTCATGTACTTACTTCAATGAGAAAGAATAAAGTCCGAAAAAATGCTTGATTAATCACCAAAAGTTACTTGTAAGAATCTCCAACAATCAAACACTCAAAAACACGAAGTCTAGTAATCACAAAGTCTAACTATATGGAATTTGGTAATCAAAGAGTCTAACCCCAAAAACGAGGTTTTTCGAACTATTTATAAAAAATAAAAACCTAATTAAACAAGGATTCTAATTTCTGGAAATCTGCCAAAACGCGGCTGGGTCGACGGACCGTCGTAGTCATGACGGACCGTCGTGGACTCCGTCGTCCCATACTTGTCCAATTTCTTCAGCAACTTTCTTCATTCCCCTCGACGGCAAGTGTGACGGACCGTCATAGGCACGACGGTCCATCGAGGGTCTTCGTTTCAAAATACTTCAACTCCTGGAATCTGGGTACTGGGATCACTTCTCTGATCTTCACGACGGACCTGCAGGACGGACCGGCATGGCCATGACGGACCGTCACAAGCTTCGTAATCCCACACTTGGTCAGACTTCCCCATCTTCCTTCAGCAGCTTCTCTACGCTGCCACCTACGGACCGTCACAAGCACGACGGACCGTCATAAGCTCCGTAGGTGGTCTCTTCTGCAATTTTCGCTCAAAATCTCCGCATTCAGCTTTGGACAGATTTCCTGCAAAACAAAGAGAAACTTATATCAAAATTAGCACAAAAAGGCTTTTGGACACACTAAACTTAAGGAAAAAAAAATTAATTATACCGTGAAACCACGGTATATCAACACCCTCAACTTAAATTCGTTGTTTGTCCTCAAGCGACGCACTATGACTCACTACACAATCTTTGTACAATAGTATTCATGTTTTATCCTTTGCAATCATTTGGCTATCAATCCCGACTAATCCCATCAAATCTATGCATGCTATCACTATTAGGCTTGACTTTTGTGGGATTCGAACATGACACAGACTCACCATGCACTAATACCTATCCTCTTCAATTTCTCACCGAGGTGCTAACAATTCTGGTATTGCAACTAGTGTCCTCACTTTAGAACAAAATCCTCATTTTTCACACAATGATTTCAGTTTGAAGATAAGGATTACATTTCAACACTCGCTCTCAGAACAAAGTCACACTCATTCATACCTATTGCCATAAGCTTGCCCTTATTTTCACTGCCTTAAGTTCGCTATACAACCCTTAGGATCACGATAGGACTTTTTTAGCTTGTAACGTAGGCTCAGAGTCAGGTAGGGTATATTTAGGTATACTTTAGTGACTTTTTGCCCTCCTTGACATATCGGGTAAACCTTCCACTCTATATCACTTTATCTCGCCCAGTTTCTCCTATTCTTTCACCTTGCTGTTTCCCTTCTTTCTTCATTTGTGTAAGTGACTCTTTTCTTTTCTTGTTTGTAATTCTTGAATTTTGTTTTATTTTTATTTTTTTATTTTTTTTTTCAACGAGTTCTTGAGTCACTTTACTTGTGTTCTTTCTCTCTCTTTGTTCTTTCAACCCCACTTTCCAGAGCATTCCTCGAAACAGCCACCCTCAACTCATGGCTTTGCCATGAGTCAAGGTACACAATACCCAAAGTTGGGTCAGGGCCATAACGAAGGTTGTTTATACATTAGCCACCCTCAACTTATGCTTTTGGCATAAGCTGAGGTGCACATGTCCAAGGAGGGACCAGGGCCAACATATTGTTCCCAGAAAAGATCAGTTGGGGTGAAAAAGAAAGGTCTAATTTTAAGCTCAAATTATTTGGATCAAAGAAGGATAAATTTCATTTGGTTTCTTTATTTAGGCTAGAAATGGGCTGTATTGAATAAGGCCCTATGATCATTTCCTAATTGTTTGTTACAGCTTACTTTTAGCAGGACTAACCAGGCAAGTTCTAGCTCAGTACCAATAGTGGACTATTCAATTTTCCTCACAATCACTTGACATCTCATCACTATACCAGATTATCAGACACCTAGTTTGACTTGAAGATTTAGGGTAATGCAATGGTGTAACTCTATTTCATGTTTAGAGCCACACAATTATCAGTTACTACGCCTAGTCATGCAACATTTTCCAGTTTTATCGGGATATCATTTTAGCCATCATGCTTCAGATTTAAACTTATGTACAAAAGATATAACGTGCCGGTTCAACAGAAAAATAATCAGTCTTTTGGGGAAAAAGAACACAGGCAAGAAAACCCCAAAAGAGGATAGTGAGTTGGGCTACTCAGACTTCACCCTAACACTCACTTTCCATTTACCC
This sequence comes from Solanum peruvianum, assembly GCA_027705065.1. NCBI lineage: Eukaryota > Viridiplantae > Streptophyta > Magnoliopsida > Solanales > Solanaceae > Solanum > Solanum peruvianum. The sequence goes on along the minus strand of JAKWJD010001471.1, from coordinate 41,941 downwards.
CACCCCCAACAAAAAGCATGCAATTGTCCCCAATGCATAAAAAAAATCTAAAGATGAGAGGGGTAGGTGAAGCAAATCTGTGGCGCATAGCGCCGTCGATCAGCAAGCTGGTGGGTCCGGTTTCCCAGAACCCACAGCCTCTGCAATCTGGACACCCTCAGTGGTGTCCTCAGCAATCTGGACACCCTCAGTGGTGTCCTCAGCAACAACCGCACCCTCAGTGCCTCCGGCGGTCTCTACAGTATGGGAGCTAGACGCCCCAGCCGCTATCTGCGATGCTCGGATCCGGTGTGCCTCCGCCTCAGCAATTGAGGCTCTCCTCGCGGCCTCCATCTCGCGGCGCTCCTTCTTCCTCGCTCGCGCCTCATCCTCTGATCGACCCCTACGCCTCTTGGCACTCTCTCGAGGGGAGGGTGGGGGAATGTCTGGAGTCGGAAACAGGGCCGCCAGTACAGTATCCTCAGTAGGATCGACAGCCTCCGGTACTCTTGTCGCTAGGATTGTGTCGATGTCTACCCGAAGACTGGAGACTGCAGCCTGAAGAGTCGACACATCTACCGGAGGGGCTGGTCGAGCTAATACTCGCAATTCAAAGGCATCGAGGCGCTGGTGAACCTCAGCAACCTTCCGCTGCATCTGCCTCTCCATGCGCGCTTCAGACTCGGCAATAGACTTCTGCATCCACGGCTGGATATGATGCAGAAGAGTGTCCATTTGTGCCTCCAGTTTTTGGACTCGAGCAAGCGGTGCTGGTGTCGGTAGAGGGGCCGTGCTACTACCCGGGATAGACTCGACCGGGGTAGTGTCCGTGGATGCCTGTGTAGCTGTGTGGGCCTGGGCCACCGTATCCGCAAGATCATCCGATAGTGGTGGCAGCTCTGGACGGGGCCCTCGACGTGGGGCCAACTCATTGGCCTCGTCTCTGATGAGGCTGACGTCAACGGTACCCGGCGGAGTCCTCAACTGATCTATGTGCCATACGGGCACACCTGCAGACCTGCAAAGGGCAAAGATCATGCACGGAAAGGGGTAGGTGGTGGTGACCTTGAATGCCCTCTCGTGCATGACTGCCTGGAGAAGCCATGCATAGTCCACCTCGAAGCCGGCGATCATCGTCGCCATCAGCACTGCTCGATCCCAGGTGACTATGTTATCAGCAGCTGTGGGGGAAAGGCAGTGACGCACGAGCAGCCACAAGAACTTGGCGACGAACGTGAGGTTGGCCTTCTTGATGGCCCCCTTCGGCTCAGTGACCCAGTCGGCACCCTCTCCGTCGACTGATAGGTGCAGGGCCATCCACCTCTTGGTGGTCTCTCTCAGTGTCTGTTCGCGCATGAAGTGTCCATCCTTGACTATATGCCAGCGATAGTCAAACTCGGCAGTGGTGGGGGTCCGAGTAGCATCTGCACTCTCGCCGTATAGGAACCGGCGGATGGCGGGCAGGGAAATGTCAACCTGCACGCCCCGGACGAGAACCTGCTCCAATGGGGCCTGTTTCGCGGGAGCAGCCCGCCTGTCGATCTGTGATCGGAGAGTCGCTACGTAGGACGCGTAGAACTCTCGGACCATCTCCTCACTGTAGCGTCCCAATGGACGGGCTGTCCACTCTAGGCGATGCCTGGTGAAGATGTTGTGGATTTCCGGCATCGAAGGGAGACTCCCTGTAAGTACCCGCCGCTCCAGGGTGAGTGTCCGAGTCATTACCCCTTTATCAGTAAGGAATTTTGCGTCGGAGTACACTTGAAACTGGCCTTCAACGCACCACCGGTTCGGCTGGTCAGATGCTGGGGTGGGGACCTAGGCTGGTGCGCCGGATGTGGAGTATGAACTGTCAGCCTCATCAGACGAGGCCGACGCTGCAAGCAGTGGCGGGTGCGGGAACCTCAGCAGATCCTGAAGCTTCCTCGGACCAGGATACTCCTAAGGAGCCAGACGCTCCTTCCTCGTTGGTGGCCGACCCAGAGGGTGTGCGGTCAGTGTGCGCTCCTCATCAGACTGGGAGGCAGTGACTACGCCGGACGCCACCGTCTTCTTGGGTGTGGCTCGGGGGGCACGTGCAGCACGGGAAGGTGCGGAGTGCCTGGGGGCATGTATTCAGGGTCCCGCTCATCATTAGACCTGATGATCAAGCGTGCAGACGGGGCCAAAGACTTGGATCGCCCGCGTGCGTAAGCTCGGTCTTGCTTGGGTGCCATAGTCGATAGTACCTGAAAAGGATCACTATTAGTACGAGTAAAGTCAAACAAGACAAGCAAGCCCATACAACATAAAACATTTAAAATAGTGGGTTAGTGATAGTGAAACTGTATCACACGACAGGACAGATGACGGCTCGTCGTGGATACGACGGACCGTCATGAGGTCCGTCGTGTTGTACTTGGTCGAAGTACATATAAAGAACCCTGAAAGAGGGGTCTCTGACCACCATGACGGTCACGCAGGACGGACCGTCGAGAGGACGATGGACCGTCATAAGTGTCCGTCGTAGGACACTTAGAAAACGTTGGGAGACCCTTAGTAGAGGGGTCTCTGACCGTCATGACGGTCGTGCAGGACGGACCGTCGTGGATGTGACGGTCTGTCGTAAGTGTACGTCGTTGGACACTTGGAAAAATTTTAGAGACCCTTAGAAACAGGGTCTCTGACAACCATGACGATCGTGCACGACGGACCGTCGTGGGTGTGATGGGCCGTCGTAAGTGTCCGTCGTTGGACACTTGGAAAATTTTAGAGACCCTTAGAAACAGGGTCTCTGACAACCATGACGGTCGTGCAGGACGGACCGTCGTGGGTGTGACGGTCCGTCACAGGCGTCGTTGGGGAGGGTGCTAGGGCTTATGCGACGGACCCTACGACGGTCCGTCGTGTATACGACGGACCGTCATCGGGGTCTCGTTCTAAGTACCAGTGTTAGAACTGGGGGTACCCTACGCATCCCCGATGAACCCACATGGTTGTGTAGTGTTGTGGACCTATATGTGTCTATCCCAACTACCTAGGAAACTATTAATGTGAAATCAGCTATGTCTAGGGTTATTAACATGGCAAATTCAAACATTTAGAGCCTAGGTCTAGACATAATCATATCAAGTGAACAAGATACGACTAAGAACGAATCTAATACTAACTAATAAATAAAAATACAAGAGAAATGAGTACAAATTTAGAGACACATACCTTGGAAATGGAGAAAACACAAGTGGTGAATGATTCAGGTGGCAAGGTAGATACCAAAAACAGCAGCACCGACAGTAACTGATAGTAATAAGTTTGGGGAGATTGTGGAGGCAATGATCAGTGGGGGGAAGTTGAAAAGAGAGGGGAGATGAGAGAATGAGAAATAATGGGGGAAATATGGAGGGGCGGGAGTATAAACGGTCAGATTTTGAAAAGGGTCCGTCCGGGTCGGGTCGGGTTAATTTCATTAAACACACGACGGTTCCCCGACGATGGTCCGTCGCATGTGTGACGACCCGTCGTGGGTTTCGTCGTGTATGCCCTAATTTCAAACTGAGAAAAACGTACCTGGTGTGACGGATGAATACGACGGTCCGTCGCGTGTGCGACGGTCTGTCGATGTATCCGTCAGTGGCTGCTGCAGAGTAGTTTTCTGCAGAATTTCCTGGTGATGTGCCTGCAAATTTAAAACCCATTAATAGAAAAATGCTACTATTAAAAATACGATAAGTATTGGGTTGCCTCCCAACAAGCGCCTGATTTAATGTCGCGGCACGACTGGGGACACTCGATTACTCAGACTTCATCAAGATGGTATGCCTCTATCACTTTATTCCCCGATGATTTATGCCCAAAATAGAGTTTTATTCTATATCTACTCTTCTTAAACCTCACTCCCTCCTTGGCTTTTAACTCAACTGCCCCATGAGGGAATACTTGGGTAACCAGGTAGGGGCCAGTCCATTTGGACTTGAGCTTGCCCAGAAGACAAGGCACCCCAGAACTGTCTACAAGTACCAAATCCCCAACCATAAACTCTTGTTTTGCAATTTTTTGTTCAGTTCCCATCTTCATCTTTCCTTTGTGGGATATGGCAGATACCGATTGGAGCTCACCACTCTGCCTCATGGTCCTACAAATGTTGAAGGTGGCTTCTTCATTATTCAACCGAAATTTCATCTGTCCCTTCTCCATATCAACTAAGGCTCTACCTGTAGCAAGGAATGGCCTCCCAAGAATAATGGGCACCTCAAAATCGACTTCGCAATAAAGAATAACAAAATCTGCTGGAAAGATGAATGACTCCACTTTTACTAGCACATCATGGAGTATCCCTATGGGCTTTTTCACAATCCGATCGGCCATCAGTAGCCGCATCGCAGTGGGTTTTGGATCCCCCAAACCCAACTTCTTGTAAATTGAGAGGGGCATGAGATTTATGCTTGCCCCCAGATCACATAATGCTTTCGCAAAATGTAACGACCCAACTGTACAAGGTATAGTGAATGCACCCGGATCTTCTTTCTTTTGCACTAGGGATCTTGTAGCAATAGCACTACAATGCTGTAATCTATCATCATCCTCAAAAGTAACCGATCTTTTCTTGGTGACCAGATCTTTCATAAACTTGGCGTAACCAGGCATTTGTTCTAAAGCTTCTACCAAAGGGACATTGATAGAAAGCTGCTTTAACATTGTTATGAAGCGCCGGTATTTGCCATCCTCGGTCTTTTTCACTAATCTCTGAGGGAAAGGTGGTGGTGGCCTAGGCATGGGGATTACCTTCACAGGTAATTCTGCATCTTTTCCATTACTTTCCTCTGCTTCACCATTACCCTTTTTCACAATATCATTATCCTTTCTCACATTTTCCTCAGTAGATGGCATAGGTGGGTCAATGGTTTGCTTACCACCCCGAGTAGTGATTGCCATACAGTGCGCGCCATTCTTTGGATTTTGGACAGTGTTGCTAGGAAGAGTGCCCGGTTGCCGTGTGTTTACTGTCGCAGATAATTGGGCCATTTGCAATTCAATCTGCTTAATCGAAATTGCATGTGTATCAACTTTTTGCCCAATACTAGCTAAGTCACTCCTTAACTCTTTGATGTTCTCCTCACTAGCATCGAATCTCCTCATCATTTTGTGCAACATGTCCTCAACTCGCGCCATACTATCTCCACCATCCCTAGGAGTAACTTCACGATTTTGGGGAGGGATATAGGGCCCATTCCTATCATTTCTGTTACCGTAGTTACCCCTGTTGAAGTTGTTGTCGCGGTTACCGTCTCGGACATAATGACCCTCACGGTTGTAATTACCATAGTTCCGACCTTGGTTCCCTTGACTTTGGCGCCAATTATTCTGATTTGCACCTTGGGCGCGTGGTCGGAAACCCCCCATCTGTTCATTTACTGCATAGGAATCCTCCACATAATAACACTCATCGATTGGAGGTGATGGTTTAGCCAAGTAGTTGACTGCATTAATCTTTTCTGCACCCCCAACATGTTTTAGTACCAACCCAAGCTCAGTTCTCATCTGAGCCATTTCTTCACGAATATCATCTGTGGCTGGGTTGTGAGTGGACTGCACTGCGAAGGTGTTTCTCCCTGTATCGGACTTCCTAGTACTCAAAGCTTTGTTGTTACGGGAGATTTTCTCTAATTTCTCAGCAATCTCAGCATAAGGGCATTCTCCATAAGATCCACCTGCTATAGTGTCCAACACTGCTTTATTGTTATCATCCGGTCCCCGATAGAAGTATTCTTTCAGTGACTCATCATCAATGCGGTGATTTGGAACACTTCTCAAGAATGAGGTGAATCGATCCCAAGAACTACTAACTGACTCTCCTGGTAGTGCCACAAAGTTGTTCACCCTGTCTTTGTGGTTTAATTTCTTGGAGACCGAATAGTAGCATGCTAAGAAGACATCCCGTAGTTGATTCCAAGTGAAGATGGAGTTGTATGGGAGCTCAGTGAACCACATAGCAGCCTCTCCCGTCAGTGAGAGAGGAAAAACTCTGAGCCCTATCACATCTAGATCCAAATCAGGCCTCCCCACACAACTTTTACACACTGCCCTTACCTTAGCTATATGGGCATGTGGATCCTCAAAAGGTAGCCCTGAAAACAAACCTCTTGCAGTGAGCATTTGCATCAGACTACTAGTTACCACAAAAGTGTGGCCTGTGGGTAGAGGAGGCAAAACCAGTGGCCCATCCGAATCTGCTATGTTATCATAGCCTCTGTAGTATGCTTGGGGCCGTGGAGCGGGATTCTGTCCCCTCTTTTGATGTTCACTCGGAGCATCGGGTAACATCTGACCATGAACATCAGCGGGAGCTGGCATGTTCTGGTTTGGGTCCTCATCATTGATTCCCAAATTACGATTCATGTTCCGCAGTGTACGCTCTAGCTCGTGATCGTAGGGAAACAAGGATTCTCTTCCTCTCCGTGTATTTGGCATACAAGGAGGATAGTTCTGAAAAGAAATCAAAAACAATAAAACAAAGTAAAATCAATAAAATATCAACTAAACCATAGTAAGAAGTTCAAGTTAATCTAAAAGCTAAATTCCCCGGCAGCGGCGCCAAAATTTGATACGCTCAAATTTACTTCTCAAATGAGAAGCAAAGCGGTCGTGTCAAGTAAATAACCCAACTAGTGAGGTTGGGATCGTTCCCACAAGGAAAATAGTCTAGACTTAACTTTAACCTAGTATTACTATCGTTTGGTCAATAACTTTCTTGGAAAGTAAAAATATAAAAAAAGGGGTTTGTATTACCTAATGAGTAAAAATAACTAATGTAATTGAAAGAGACAGTTGACAGCTTTTAAAATTGGGTTTTAATCAATGAATTAAAGTAACTAGGGTTTACGTGTTCCCCACAGGTTCGTAACTTGATAATTCTAACTATAACAATTCTTCCCTAGTATCTTGCATGCAAAGTGATAAGTTATGTATTTCTAAATCCTTGGTCCGGCATCTAGAAAATCTCACTCCGCACCTTGGTCCGGCTACGTGTGTTGCTTTCCTAACCCTTATCTTTACCTCATATTAAGTATCGTATTCGATATTTGACTAAGTTATCACCTCGTACCAATCAATACTAGCCTATTAAATAGTATACACTAAATCTATGTTAATAATTCTTTTCCTATTATCTACCTCCTTGGTCTGGCAAGTAGCATTAAGGCGGGTTCTAACATTGATCATCCGTTAAAAAGACTTCTAAGCGAAAGAATTATTAATACATGCAAGACACTATTCTAGAATTGTTATTTTCGTTAGGGTTTATCTCATTATTTGCCTATGGTTCCCACAACCCTAGTTATGGAGTTTAGTTACTCATAGCCATAAACACAATATTCAAATATGTTAAATTAGAATTCATGTACTTACTTCAATGAGAAAGAATAAAGTCCGAAAAAATGCTTGATTAATCACCAAAAGTTACTTGTAAGAATCTCCAACAATCAAACACTCAAAAACACGAAGTCTAGTAATCACAAAGTCTAACTATATGGAATATGGTAATCAAAGAGTCTAACCCCAAAAATGAGGTTTTTCGAACTATTTATAAAAAATAAAAACCAAATTAAACAAGGATTCTAATTTCTGGAAATCTGCCAAAACGCGGCTGGGTCGACGGACCACGCGACGGACCGTCGTAGTCATGACGGACCGTCGTGGACTCCGTCGTCCCATACTTGTCCAATTTCTTCAGCTGCTTTCTTCATTCCCCTTGACGGCAAGTGTGACGGACCGTCATAGGCATGACGGTCCATCGAGGGTCTTCGTTTCAAAATACTTCAACTCCTGGAATCTGGGTACTGGGATCACTTCTCTGATCTTCACGACGGACCTGCAGGACGGACCGTCATGGCCATGACGGACCGTCACAAGCTTTGTAATCCCACACTTGGTCAGACTTCCCCATCTTCCTTCAACAGCTTCTCTACGCTGCCACCTACGGACCGTCACAAGCACGACGGACCGTCATAAGCTCCGTAGGTGGTCTCTTCTGCAATTTTCGCTCAAAATCTCCGCATTCAGCTTTGGACAGATTTCCTGCAAAACAAAGAGAAACTTATATCAAAATTAGCACAAAAAGGCTTTTGGACACACTAAACTTAAGGAAAAAAGCATTAATTATACCGTGAAACCACGGTATATCATGGCGCTACTCCCTAATGTGCCACCCTAGCTACCAAAGACTGAGGCACGACACCCTAAAGGTGCCAATCGGGCTCATGGGGCTTGAGGTGCGATGACTTGATCTACCCCAAACCCCACGTTACATAAGGCGCAAAGTCTTCAGTGCGCTACCCAGAAAACTAGAGCTTGAGGCACGACGCCTTCAGCTTGGAAACCAAATCTGCCGAAGCTTGAGGAGCGACGCTCTGAGTGCGTCAACAAGGTTCTAAGAGCTAGAGGTGTGATGCCTTAAGCGCGCCACTAGGCTACTGCATCTTGAGGCACCATGCCCTGAATGTGCCACCTAGGGTCCCCGACCCTGAGGCGTGACGCCATGAGCGTACCGTATAGTCTCCTTGAGCTTGAAGCGCAGCGCCTTGAGTTCCACCCAGCGTCTCGAAGCTTTAAACGCGACACCTTGAGCGGGCCAACTAGGCTCCTTGAGCTTGAGGGATGATGCCTTGAAAGCGTCACCCAGGCTATTAGATCTTGATGCACAATGCCCTAAGGTCTCCACCAAGGCTCTCGGAGCTTGAGGCGCGATGCCCTGTTCGTGCAACCAAGCTCAAGGATCATGAGGCGCAACACAGCCCCTTGGAGCTTGCAGCGCAACGCCTTGAGCACGTCACCCTGGATCCTTGAGCTTGAGGCGCGATGCCCTAAACGCGCCACCTGGATCCTCAGAGCCTGAGGCACGATGCCCTAAGCGCGCCACCCCGTCCCCCTCAGCTTGAGGCATGATGCCCTGAGCACGCCACCCACGCCCTCGGAGATTGAGGCATTACGCCCTGAACACACCACCTAGTCTCCTTGAGGATTAGGCCTGACTCCCTGAGCATGCAACCCATTCTCCTTGACCTTGAGGTGCGATTCCATGAGCGCGCCACCCGATCCCCCAGATCCGAAGGAGCGACACCTTATGTGCACCACCCATGCCCATGGAGCTTGCGGTGCGACGCCCTGAGCGCACCTCCCAAGCTACACGAGCTTGAGGCATAATGCCCTGACTATTCCATATAGGCTCCAGAAGCGTGAGAAGAAATGCTCTGAGCGCACCACCTAGATTCCCAGATCTTGAGTTACGACTCAATGAAAGCGCCACACAAGATCTTGGATCTTAAGGCTCAGCGCCTTCCGTGCCGCCCACACCTCGCCTTTAGCGCTCCAGCCTGCCTCCCGGAGCTTGAGGAGCGATTCTTTGAGCGCGCAAACCAGGCTCCCAGATCTTGACACACGACGCCCTAAGCGTGCCAATAGGGCTCAAAGAACTTTAGGTGCAAATCCCTAAGTGCGCCAACCGAGCTCCTAGAGCTTGAGGCGTGATTTCTTGAGCGGGACTACCAAGCTCACGGAATCGTAAGAGCAACTCCTAGAGCGAACTACCCAGTTTCACAGAGATTGAGACACAACGCTCTGAGCTTGCTACCTAGTGTCCTTGAGCCTGAGGAGCGGCATCCTGAGTGTGCGACCTATGATCCTAAAGCTTGAGTCACAAAGCCTTTAGCACCACCCACGATCGCGTATCGTGCATCATAACGCCAAGAGCATGTTACCTTTTCTTTTGGATCTTGAGGCACGACTCTTTGAGCGCAACACATGATCTTGGAGCTTTAGGATCGACCCCTTAAGCGCCAGCCAGGCTTGCATAGCCTGAGACTGGACTCTCTGTGCCTGCCACCCTAGCTTTTGAAGCCTGAGGTACGACTCCCTAAAAGCGCCACCCTGGCCCCCTAAGATTGAGGCGTGATGCCCCAGTCTCACGGAGCCTGAGGCACGATACCCTAAGCGTGCCAAGCGGGTTCAAGGATCTTGAGGTGTGATGCCCTAAGTGCACTACCCGATCTCCTGGAGCTTAAGGCGTGGTTTCTTGGGCGGGCCAAGCAAGATCATGGAACTGGGGGAGCGACGCCAAGAATGCACCACCCAGGTTCACAGAGCATGAGACACAACGCCCTGAGCCCGCCACCCAAGGTACAGGAGCCTGAGGTGCGGCTCCCAGAGCATGCCACCTATGATCCTAAAACATGAGCCGCAGTGCCTTGAGCACCTCCCATTCTCGCGTATCCTGCATCATGACGCCCTGAGCACGACAACCTGGCTCACGTAGCTTGAGGCGCGACCCCTGAGACCGCAAACCAAGCTTAAAGATCTTGAGGGACGATTCCCTTAATGTGTTGCCCAGGCTACAAGATCTTGAGGAGCGACGCCCTAATGAACTATCCAGTCTCCTAGAGCCTAAGGCGCGATGCCCTGAGCACGCCACCAAGGCATCCAGAACATCAGGCATGAAGCTTTAAGTTTACCACCCAGGCTCCTTGAGCTTGACGCGCAGCGCCTTGAGCGCAACACATGATCTTGGAGCTTAAGGCTCGACGCCCTGATCTCCACCTAGGCTTGCATAGCCTTAGGCGCGACTCCCTTAGCGCCCCACCCTGGCTCGCAGAGCTTGAGGCACGCCTCCCTGAAAGAGCCACCCAAGCTATTGGAGCTTGAGGCGCAGCGCCTTGCGCGCCACCCAAACCTCCAGAACTTGAGGAGCAACGCCTTAAGCGCTCCAACCTACCTCTTGAAGCTTGAGGCGCGATGCCTTGAGCATGCAATCCAGGCTCCCAATTCTTGAGGCACGACGCCCTAAGCGCGCCACCCAGGCTACAAGATCTTGAGGAATGATGCCCTTAGAGCCCCAGCCCCCCTGAGCTTGAGGTGCAACGCCCTAAGCGTCCCACCTAGTCACCCGGAGCTTGACACCCGACGCCTTGAGCGAAACAACGAGGCTGCAGGAGCTTGAGGAGCGTTTCCCTGAGTTCGTAAACCGGGCACCAGGAGATTGAGGTACGACTCCCTAAGTGCGCCACCAACGGTAATGGGGCTTGATTCACGATGCCCTGAGCGCGCAACCCACACTCCAATAGCTTGAGGCGCGACGCCTGAGCGCTCCACCCAGGCTCCCGGATCTTGAGCACCGATGCCCTAAGTGCGCCATCAGGCTATTGGAGCTTGAGGTAAGACGCCCTGAGTGTTTCACCTAGGATACAAGAGTGACCCTTTGAGCGCTCCAATTAGGATCCCGGAGCTTGAGGCACGATACCCTAAGAGCACCGCCCATGCTACAAGATCTTGAGGCGTGACGCCCTGAGCGTACTACCCTGGCTCCACGAGCCTGAGGTGAAAGTCGTGAGCGCTTTACCCTGGCACCCAAAGATTGAGGCACGACGCTTTGAGAGTGCCAACTAGGCTCGTTGAGATTTAGGCGTAGCGCCTTGAGCGCCACCTAGGCTCTTGGAGCTTGAGGTGCGATGCCTTGAGCGCATCACCCAAGCTCCCAGAGCCTGAGCTGCGACACGCTGAGCGTGCCAACTAGGCTCCTTGAGCTTGACGCACAGTGCCTAGAGCGCCACCCAGGCTCCCAGAGCCTGAGGCACGACGACCTAAGCATGCCAACAAGGCTCAAAGAGCTTGAGGTGTGACGCCCTAAGTGAGCCACCCGAGCTCTTGGAGATTGAGGCATTTTTCTTGAGCGGGCTAACATGGCTCACGGAGATAGATGAGTGATGCCCAGAGAACCCCACCGAAGGTCACGGAGCTTGAGATACAACGCCCTAAGCCCGCCACCCAGGGTTCTAGATCCAGAGGTGCAGCGCCCTGAGTGTGCGACCTATGATCCTAAAGCATAAGGCGCAGCGCCTTTAGCACCACCCTGTCTCACATATCATGCATCATGACACGCTGAGCAAGCCACATTGTCTCACGAAGCTTGACGCTCCACTTCTTGAACGCGCCACCCCATCACACCGGAGCTTCAGGTGTGACGCCCTGAGTGCGCAAACAAGGATCCCAGAGCTTGAGGGACGGTTCCCTAAACGCACCACCAAGGCTACAAGAACATCAGGCGCGACTCCCTGAGGTAAATCGCCTTGTGCGCCACCCAAACCCCTAGAACTTGAGGAGCGACACCTTGAGTGCTCCAACCTACCTCCTGGAGCTTGAGGCGCAATGCCTTGAGCGTGTAAGCCAGGCTCCCAGAAATTGAGGCAAGATTCCCTAAGCGTGCCACCTAGGCTACAAGATCTTGAGGAATGATGCCCTTATGGCCCCATCCCCCCTGAACTTGAGGCGCGATGCTCTGAGCGTGCCACCTAGGCACACAGAGCAGACGCACGACACCTAGAGAGAACCAACAAGGCTATAGGAGATTGAGGAGAGTTGCATTGAGTGCGTGAACTAGACACCAGGAGCTTGAGGCACGATGCTCTATGTGCGCCACCAAGGGTAATGTGGTTTGAGTCACGACGCCCATAACGCTACCCAGGCTCCCATAGATTGAGGCGCGATGCTAGAGCGCTCCACCCAGGATCCCGGATCTTGAGGCATGATGCCCTAAGTGCGCCACCCAGGCTATAGGAGCTTGAGGCACGACGCCCTGAGTGTGCCACCCAGGCTACCGGAGTGACCCTTTGAGCGCTCCAACTAGGCGCCCGAAGCTTGACGCATGATACCCTAAGAGTGTCGCCCAGTCTACAAGATCTTGATACACGGCGCCTTTAGCCCACTACCCTGGCTTCACGAGCCTGAGGTGAAGCGCCGTGAGCGCGTTACCCTGGCACCCAAAGCCTCAAGCATGACCCTTTGAGCGTGCCACCCCGACTCCTTGAGCTTTAGGCGCAACGCATTGAGCGCCACCTAGGCGCCTGAATCTTGAGGCTCGACGCCTTGAGAGTGTCACCCAGGCTCCCGGAGCCTGAGGTGCGACACGTTGAGCATGCCACCTATGCTCTCCTAGAGCCTGAGGCACGATGCTCTAAGCATGCAAATCGGGCTCAAAGAGCTTGAGGAGCGTCGCCCCAAGTGCGCCACCCGAGCTCTTGCAGCTTGAGGCATGATTTATTTAGCGGGCCAACCAGGATCACGGAGTTAGAGAAGTGATGATCGCAGCACACCACCCAGGTTCACAGAGCTTGAGACACAACGCCCTCAGCCCGCTTCCTAGGGTCCTGGATCCTTAGGCACGGCGCCTTCAGCTTGTGACCTATGATACTAAAGCTTGAGGAGAAGCGCCTTGAACAAAACCCAGGCTCGCGTAACATGCATCATGACGCCCTGAGCACGCCCGCTTGGCTCACGAATCTTGAGGAACGACTTCATGAACGCGCCACCCCAGCCCCCCGAGCTTGAGGCGCGATGCGTTGAGCACGCCAACCTGGGTCCCTAAACATGAGGCGCAATGCCCTAAGCGGGTAAAAGGCTCCATAGTTTGAGGGACGATTCCCTAAATATGTCGCCCAGGATACAAGAACTTGAGGCGCAACGCCCTGAGGCACTACCCAGTCTCCACGATCCTGAGGTGCAACGCCGTGATCGCGTCACCCTGGCATCCGAAGCCTCAGGCACGACGCTTTGACCGTGCCACCTAGGCTCCTTGAGCTTTAGGCATGGTTCCTTGAGCACCACCTAGGCTCCAGGAGCCTGACGCGCTACATGTTGAGCGTGCCACCTAGGCTCCTTGAGCATGAGGCGCAGCGCCTTGAGCACCACCCGGGCTCCTAGAGCCTGAGGCACGACGCACTAATTGTGCAAATCGGGCTTAAAGAGCTTGAGGTGCGACACCCTAGGTGCGCCAACCGAGCTCCTACAGTTTGAGGCGTGATTTCTTGAGCGTGCAAGCCAGACTCCCAGAGCTTGAGGCACGACGTCCTAAGTGCGCCACCCAGGCTACAAGATCTTGAGGAATGATGACCTTAGCGCCCAGCTCCCCTGAGCCTAAGGCGCGATGCTTTGAGCATGCCACCAAGGATCCTGGATCTTAACGCGCGACGCCTTGAGAAAACCAACCAGCCTACATGAGATTGAGGAGAGTGTCCCTGAGTGCGCGAACCAAGCACCAAGAGCTTGAGGCACGATGCCCTATGTGCACAACCAAGGGTAATGGGGCTTGAGTCACGACGCCCGGAGCGCGCCACCCATGCTCCCATAGCTTGAGACGCAACGCCTGAGAGCTCAACCTAGGCTCCTGGATCTTGAGGAGCGATTCCCTAAGTGCGCTATGAGTCTATTGGAGCTTGAGGAACGACGCCCTGAGTGTTTTAACCAGGCTACCTGAGTGACCCTTTGAGCGCTCAAACTAGGATCCCAGATCTTGAGGAATGATACCCTAAGAGCACCGCCAAGGCTACAAGATCTTGAGGCGCGACGCCCTGAGCACACTACCCTAGCTCCACAAGCATGAGATGAAATGTCGAAAGCGCTTTACCTTTGAACCCAAAGCCTGAGGCACAATATTTTGAGCGTGCAACCCAGGCTCCTTGAGCTTTAGGCACAGCGCCTTGAGCACCACCTAAGCTCCTGGAGCATGAGGCACAACCCCTTGATCTCGTCACCGAGGCTACCGGAGCCCTAAGTGGGCCACCCGAGCTCTTGGATCTTGCGGAGTTATTTCTTGAGCAGGCAAACCAGGATCACGGATCTAGAGGAGCAGCGACAAAAGAAACCCACCCAGGTTCACGGAGCTTGAGACACAAAGCCCTAAGCCCGCCACCTAAGGTTCTTGTTCCTGAGGCGCGATGCCCTGAGTGTGCGACCTATGATCCAATAGCTTGAGGGCAGCACCTTGAGCACCACCCATTCTCGCGTATCCTGCATCATGACGCCTTTAGCACGCCAGATTGGCCCACGGAGCTTAAGGCACGACTCCTTGAATGCACCACCCCGAAACCCTGTAGCTTGAGGCACGACAACCTAAGCGCGCAAACTGCGCTTCTAGAGCTTAACCAGAGCTTGAGGGACGATTCTCCAAATTCACCGCCTAGGCTACAAGATCTTGAGGCGCGACGGCCTGAGGCAGTACCAAATCTCCTAGATCCTGAGGCGCGATGCCGTAAGCATGGAACCACGTCACCTGGAATTTGAGGCCCGAAGCTTTATGTGTACCACCTAGCCTCCTTGAGCTTTAGGCGCAGCGCCTTGAGCGCAACCCATGATCTGGAGCTTGAGTCTCAACGCCCTGAGTGACACCTAGGCTTGCATATACTGAGGCGCGACTCCCTTAGCGCGCCACCCTAGCTCCCAGAGCTTGACGCATGACATCCTTAGGGTGCCACCCGCTCATCTCTGATGACGATATGATCGCCGAGAATAGCGTAGTGTGTAAAAGGAACTCCTTGATAATCTTAGGCTTCTATGAACCAAATCACCAAATGGTGAGTAAATGCGAAAGTAGGCCAAGCTCTGTAAAGTCCCAATGGGTTTCCTATTAAAAAACGAACTCTACCTCAAGGGTGGATGTAATTCAGCTCCACCTAAAGGTAGAGGAAGCCGACGACGAGAATTTTAAATCCTCAGAAAACAGTAGTAGGTATACTTTAAAAATAGTCTTCCCACAATCAAATCAATGTTCGGCAGCGGAAAATAATTTTTGGGAACATGCTTTATTGAGAAAAATAGACGCATAAGCGAACACGTCCATCCCTCTTGAGCATGGGTCGATGTTCAAAATACAATCAGAATAATCTACTGCCATTATAAAATCAGTATAATAGTAACAAGACATCTGAAGAGAGGATGACGTAGACAAGAATCAACCTCTTCCCATTGAGATTTTGACGTATCGCAGAATCCAAAAAACAACTTCTAACTAAGATGATCTTGACGTGTCCATATAAAAATCGGTTGATTAGTCTCTCCTTTGTTGTAAGTATAAGCAATGTCTGGGCGATAATTAGTCAGGTAGAAAAGAGTCCCAACAAGTCTCCTTGCAAGTTGCTCTCCTGCATCTGAGGCTAATTTTTTATCATATTCTGGTTTGCATGCAGAAAGACTAGCTTTTGACAATAAATCCAATGAATACTTGCATTGGGTTCCAAAACTCTTTGTGACCTCATGAATTTAATCTGTAGAAGAGACTTTGAGTCTCCTATATCTTTCATATTAAACTGGGTTCTTAATCTTCTTTTAAGATCATTTATCGAATCTAACTCATTACTAGAGAAAGCAATGTCATCCAAGCAAAAGAAGGACAATACCTAATGTCACCTCCTTATAAATATTAAATGATCCAAACACAGCACTTGAGTTCCTTCCTCTACTTCTTTTCGGTTCTTATACATGCTGTTGTCACCTTTCAAACACAGCTCTTGAGTGCGCGACACCTTGAGTGCGTCACCCAGGCTCCTGAAGACTGAGGTGCGACACGCAAAGCGTGCCACCTAGGCTCCTTGAGCTTGAGGCACTGCCCCTTCAGCGCCACACAGGCTCCCGAAGCCAGTGGCACGATGCCCTAAGCGTGCCAATCGGGCTCAAAGAGCTTGAGGTGCAGAGCCCTAAGTGCGCCACGCGAGCTCTTGGAGCTTGAGGCGTGATTTCTTGACCATGACAACCAGGCTCATGGAGCTAGAGCAGCGACGCTCAGAGCGCACAACCTAGGATCACAGAGCTTGAGACACAATGCCCTGAGCCTGCCACCTAGGGTCGTTGACCCTGAGGCGCGGTGCCCTGAGCGTGCGACCTATGATTCTAAATCTTGAGGCGCAGCGCCTTGAGCACCATCCAGGATCACGTATCCTGCATAATGACGCTTTGAGCATGCCACCTTAACTCACAAAGCTTTAGGCATGACTCTTTTAACGCGCCAACCCAGCCCACCGGAGATTGAGGAGCGATGCCTTAAGCACGCCAATATGGATTCGGGAGCTTGAGGTGAGATGCCCTGAGCGGCCAAACATGGCTCCCAGATCTTGAGAGACGATTCCCTAAATGCACCGCCCAGTATAAAAGAACTTTTGGCGTGACACCCTAAGGCAACTACCCAGTATCTAGAGCCTAAGGCGCGATGCCCTGAGAACGCCACTAAGGAACCCAAAGCTTGAGGCAGGAAGATCTGAGTGTACCATCCAGGATCCTTGAGCTACAAGAGCAGCACCTTGAGCGCAACCCCTAATCATGGAGATTGAGGCTCGACACCCTTAGCGCGCCACCATGGCTCCTAGAGCCTGAGGAGTTGCACCCTATGGGTAAAACTCGGAGCATGACGCACGAATCCCTTGAAGCCCCACCCTGGCTATTAGAGCTAGAGGCACAACACCTTGTGTGACTCCCAAACCCCAAGAACATGAGAAGCGACGCATTGAGCGCTCCAACCTTCCTCCTGGAGCTTGAGGCACGATGCCTTGAACGTGCAAACAAGGCTCCTAGATTTTGAGGCACGACGCCCTAAGATGCCACCTAGGCTATAAGATCTTGAGGAATGATTCCCTTAATGCCCCTGCCCCCCTGAGCCTGAGGTGTGACGCTCTAATCGTGCCACCTAGGGACCCAAAACTTGACGCCCGACGCCTTGAGCGAACCAACCAGTCCACATGAGCTTGAGGATAATTGCCCTGAGTGTGCAAACCAGGCACTAGGATATTGAGGCTCGATTACCTAAGTGCACCAGCAAAGGTAATGGGGCTTGAGTCACGACACCCTTAGTGCACCACCCACGCTCCCATAGCTTGAGATGCAACGCCTGAGTGCTCCACCCAGGCTCCTGGATCTTGAGGCGCGATTCCCTAAGTGCGCCACCCAGGCTATTGGAGCTTGAGGCACGACGCCCTGAGTGTGTTACCCATGCTACCGGAGTGTCCCTTTGAGCACTCTAACTAGTCTCCCGAAGCTTGAGGCACAATACCCTAAGAGTGTCGCCAAGGCTATAAGATCTTGAGGTGCGACACCCTGAGCGCACTACCCCGGCCCCACGAGCCTGAGATGCAACATCGTATGTGCTTTACCCTGGTACACGAAGCCTGAGGCACGATTCTTTGAGCGTGACACCCAGGCTTATTGAGCTTTAGGAACAAAACCTTGAGCGCCACCTAGGCTCCTAGAGCTTGAGGCGCGAACCATTGAGCGCGTCACCCAGGCTCCAAGAGGCTGAGGCGCGACACGTTGAACGTTCCACCTAAGCTTCTTGAGCTTGAGGTGCAGCGCCTTGAGCGCCACACAGGCTACCGAAGTGTGAGGCATGATGTCGTAAGTCTGTCAACCTGGCTTAAAGATATTGAGGTGTGACGCCCTAGGTGTGCCACCCGAGCTGCAAGAGCTTGAGGCGTGATTTCTTGAGCGTGCGAGCCAGGCTCCCATAGCTGGAGGCATGATGCCCATGCTACAAGATCTTAATAAATGATGCCCTTAGCCCCATCCCCTTTGAGCTTGAGGTGCGACGCTCTAAGCGTGTAACATAGGCACCCACCCGTATCTTGACGCGCGACGCCTTGAGCAAATTAACCATGTTACAGGAGATTGAGAAGTGTTGCCTGAGTGCGCAAACCAGGCACCATGATATTGAGGCACGATGCCCTATATGCACCACCAAAAGGTAATGGGGCTTGAGTCACGGCGCATTGAGAACGCCACCCATGGTCCCAAAACTTGAGGCGCAATGCCTGAGCGGTCAAGCCAATCTCCAGGATCTTGAGGCGCGATGCCATAATTGCGCCACACAGGCTATTGCATCGTAAGTCATGACACCCTAAGTGTTCCACCAAGGCTACCGGAGTGACCCTTTGAGTGCTAGAACAATGATGCTGGGGTTTGAGGCACGATACCCTAAGAGCGTCGCCAAGGCTACAAGATCTTGAGGTACGACGCCCTGAGTACTACCCTAGATCGATGATCCTGACGTGCAATGCCGTGAGCGCGTAAACCTGGTACCAAAATCCTGAGGTACGATGCTTTGAGTGTTCCACCCAGGCTATTTGACCTGTAAGCACAGCGCCTTGAGCGCCACCTAGGCTCTTGGAGCTTGAGGCGCGACACCTTCAGCGCGTCACCCAGGCTCCTGGAGCTTGATGCGCGACACGTTGAGTGTGCCACCTAAGCTCCTCGAGCTTGAGGAGCACCACCCAGGCTCCCAGAGCCTAAGGCACGACGCCATAAGCGTGCCAATCAGGCTCAAAGAGCTTGAGGTGCGAAGCCCTAAGTGCGCCACCTGAGCTCTTGGAGCTCGAGGCGTGATTTCTAGAGCGGGCAAACCAGGCTCACGGAGTTGGAGCAGCGACGCCCTGAGCGCACCACCCAGGTTCACGGAGCTTGAGATACAACATCTTGAGCCCGCCACCCAAGGTCCTAGAGCCTGATGCGTGGCAGCTTTAGCATGCGACTTAAAATCCTAAAGTTTGAGGCGCAGCACCATATGCACCACCTAGGCTCGCATATCCTGCATCATGACGCCCCGAGCACGCCAACTTGTCTCACAGATCTTGAGGCATGACTCCTTGAACGTGCCACAACAGCCCCTTAATGCTTGAGGAGCGATGCTTTGAGCATGCCAATCTGGCTTCCTGAGCTTGAGGCGTGACGCCGTGAGCACGCAAACTATGCTTCTCGAGCTTGAGGGATGATTTTCTTAATGGGCCGCCCAAGCTACAAGAACTTGAGGCGCGATGCCCTGAGGCACTACCTAGTCTTCTAGATCCTGAAGCGCGATGACATTAGCACGCCATCAAGGCACCCATAGATTGAGGCACGAAGCTGTGAGTTTACAACACAGGCTCCTTGAGCTTGAGGAACAGCGCCTTGAGCACAACCCATGATCCAGGAGCTTGAGACTCGACACCCTGAAGGCGCGACTCCATTAGCATGCCTTCCTGGCTCCCGGAGCCTGAGGCACGACACCCTAAGGGTGCCACTTGCAGCTTGAGGCATGACTCCCTGAATGCGCCACCCAGGTTATTTGAGTTTGAGGCGCAGCACCTCGCGCGCCTCTATAACCCCAAGAACTTAAGGAGCGACACCTTGAGCACTCCAAGCTACCTCCTGGAGATTAAGGCGCGATGCCTTGAGTGTGCAAACCAGGCTCCTAGAGCATGAGGCACGACACCTCAAGTGCACTACCTAGGCTACAAGATCTATAGGAATAATTCCCTTAGCGCCCCAGGCCCCCTGTGCCTGAGGCACGACACTCTAAGCGTGCCACATAGGCACCAAGAGCTTGACGTGCGATGCCTTGTGCAAACCAACCAGGCTACAGGAGATTGAGGAGTGTTGCCCTGAGTGTGCGAACCAGGCACCAGGAGATTGAGGCACGATGCCCGAAGTGTGCCACCAAGGTTAATGGGACTTGAGTCACGATGTCCTTAGCACGCCACCCACGCTCCCACAGCTTGAGACGCGACGGTTGAGCGCTCAGGCTCCCGGATCATTAGGGGCGATGCCCTAAGTGCGCCACTCATGCTATTGGAGCTTGAGCCACGACGCCCTGAGTGTGCCACCCTGGCGACCGGAGTGGCCCTTATAACGCTCCAACAAGGCTCCCGGAGTTTGAAGCATTATACCCTAAAAGCGCCTCCCAGGCTACAAGATCTTGAGGCGCGACACCCTTAGCGCACTACCCTGTATCCACGAGCCTGAGGTGCAACGTTGTGAGTGCTTTACCCATGCACCAAAACGCCTGAGGCACGATTCTTTGAGCGTTCCACCTAGGTCCCTTGAGCTATAGGAACAACACCTTGAGCGCCACATAGGCTTCACAATCTTTAGGCGCGACGCCTTGAGAACATCACCTTGAGCACCACCAAGGAACTCGGAGCCTGAGGCATGACGCCCTAAGTGTGCCAACCGGTCTCAAAGGGCTTGAGGTGTGACGCACTAGGTATGCCACCGATCTCCTAAATCTTGAGGCGTGATTTCTTGAGCATGCAAGCCAGGTCCCAGAGCTTGAGGTACGACTCCCTAACTTCTCCACCCTGGCTACAAGATCTTGAGGAATGATGACCTTAGCAACCTAGCCCCCCTGAACCTTAGGTAAGACGCTCTAAGCATGCCACCTAGGCACCGAGAGCTTGATGCGCGATGCCTTAAGCAAACCAACCAGGCTACAGGATATTGAGGAGTGTTTCGCTGAGTGTGTGAACCAGGAACCAAGAGCTTGAGGCACGATGCCCTATGTACGCAACCAAGGGTAATGGGTCTTGAGTTACGAAGCCGTGAGTGCACCACCTATTCTCCCAAAGATTGTAGCGCGATGCCTGAGCGCTCCACCCAGGCTCGCGGACCTTGAGGCACAACGCCCTAACTGTGTCACCTAGGCAAATGGATCTTGAGGCACAACGCCTTGAGCGCTCCAACCTACCTCTTGAACCTTGAGGCGCGATGCCTTGACCATGCAATCCAGGCTCCCAAGCTTGACACCCGATGCCTTGAGCGAAACATTGAGGCTGCAGGATCTTGAGGAGCGTTTCCCTGAGTTCGTAAACCGGTCACCAGGAGATTGAGGTACGACTCCCTAAGTGCGCAACCAAAGTGAATGGGGCTTGATTCACGATGCCCTGAGCGCGCAACCCACACTCCAATAGCTTGAGGTGCGACGCCAGAGCTCTACCCTGGCTCCCGGATCTTGAGCACCGATGCCCTAAGTGCGCCATCAGGCTATTGGAGCTTTAGGTAAGACGCCCTGAGTGTTTCACCAAGGATACAAGAGTGACCCTTTGAGCGCTCCAGTTAGGATCCCGTAGGTTGAGGAACGATACCCTAAGAGCACCGCCCATGCTACAAGATCTTGAGGCGCGATGCCCTAAGCGTACTACCCTGGCTCCACGAGCCTGAGGTGCAAGTCGTGAGTGCTTTACCCTGGAACCCAAAGACTGAGGCACGACGCTTTGATCGTGCCAACAAGGCTCGTTGAGATTTAGGTGTAGCACCTTGAGCGCCACCTAAGCTCTTGGAGCTTGAGGTGCGACGCCTTGAGCGCATCACCAAAGCTCCCAGAGCCTGAGCTGCGACACAATGAGCGTGCCACCTAGTCTACTTGAGCTTGATGCACTACTCCTAGAGCACCACCCAGGCTCCCAGAGCCTGAGGCATGACGACCTAAGCATGCCAACCAGGCTCAAAGAGCTTGAGGTGTGATGCCCTAAGTGAGCCACCCGAGCTCTTGGAGCTTGAGGCATTTTTCTTGAGCGGGCTAACATGGCTCACGGAGATAGATGAGTGATGCCCAGAGAACCCCACCGAAGGTCACGGAGCTTGAGATACAACGCCCTGAGCCCGCTACCCAGGGTTCTAAATCCGGAGGTGCGGCGCCCTGAGTGTGCAACCTATGATCCTAAAGCTTAAGGCGCAGCGCCTTGAGCACCACCCAGTATCACGTATCCGGCATCATGACAAGCTAAGCACGCCACATTGTCTCACGAAGCTTGACGCTCGACTTCTTGAACGCGCCACCCCATCACAACCAAGCTTCAAGTGTGACGTCCTGAGTGCGCAAACCCGGATCCCAGAGCTTGAGGGACGGTTCCCTAAAGGCACCACCAAGGCTACAAGATTATCAGGCGCGATGCCTTGAGGCACTACCTTGTCTTCTAAAGCCTAAGGCATGATGCCATGTGTACATTACCAAGGCACCCACAGATTCAAGCACGAAGATCTGAGTGTACCACCCAGGCTCCTTGATCTTGAGGCACAGCGCCTGAAGCTAGAGGATCGACGCCCTCAGAACCACCTATGCTCCCGGAGCCTGAGGCATGACACCCTATGAGTGCCACTTGGAGCCTGAGGTACGACTCCATGAAGCGCCACCCAGGCTATTAGAGCTTGAGGTAAATCGCCTTGTGCGCCACCCAAACCCCTAGAACTTGAGGAGCGACACCTTGAGTGCTCCAACCTACCTCCTAGAGCTTGAGGCACAATGCCTTGAGCGTGTAATCCAGGCTCCCAGAAATAGAGGCACGATGCCCTAAGCGTGCCACCTAGGCTACAAGATCTTGAGGAATTATGCCCTTATGGCCCAAGCCCCACTGAGCTTGAGGCGCGATGCTCTGAGCGTTCCACCTAGGCACACAGGGCTGACGCACGACACCCAAAGTCCTAGAGCCTGAGGCGTGGCGGCCTTAGCATGCGACCTATGATCCTAAAGTTTGAGGCGCAGCACCTTGTGCACCACCTAGGCTCGCATATCCTGCATCATGACGCCCTGAGGATGCCAACTTGTCTCACAGAGCTTGTGGCATGACTCCTTGAACGCACCACACCAGCCCCCTAAAAGCTTGAGGCGCGATGCCTTGAGCATGACAACCTGGCTTCCTGAGCTTGAGGCTTGACGTCGTGAGCACGCAAACCATGCTCCCATAGATTGAGGGATGATTCTCTTAATGGGCCGCCCAAGATACAAGAACTTGAGGCGCGATGCCCTGAGGCACTACCTAGTCTCCTAGAGCCTGAAGTGCGATGCCATTAGCACGCCACCAAGGCACCCATGGATTGAGGCATGAAGCTGTGAGTGTACAACCCAGGCTCCTTGAGCTTGAGGAATAGCGCCTTGAGCGCAACCCATGATCCTGCAGCTTGAGACTCGACTCCCTGAGCGCCACCTAGACATGCATAGACTAAGGCGCGACTCCCTTAGCGTGCCACCCTGGCTCCCGGAGCCTGAGGCACGACACCCTAAGGGTGCCACTTGGAGCCTGAGGCATGACTCCCTGAATGCGCCACCCAGGTTATTTGAGTTTGAGGCGCAGCACCTCGCGCGCCTCCCAAACCCCAAGAACTTAAGGAGCGACACCTTGAGCACTCCAACCTACCTCCTGGAGATTGAGGCGCGATGCCTTGAGCGTGCAAACCAGGCTCCTAGAGCTTGAGGCACGATGCCTCAAGCGCACTACCCAGGCTACAAGATCTTGAGGAATAATGCCCTTAGCGCCCCAGGCCCCCTGTGCCTGAGGCGCGACGCTCTAAGCGTGCCACATAGGCACCAAGAGCTTGACGTGCGACGCCTTGTGCAAACCAACCAGGCTACAGGAGATTGAGGAGTGTTGCCCTGAGTGTGCGAACCAGGCACCAGGAGATTGAGGCATGATGCCCGAAGTGTGCCACAAAGGCTAATGGTACTTGAGTCACGATGCCCTTAGCACGCCACCCACGCTCCCACAACTTTAGACGCGACGGTTGAGCGCTCAGGCTCCTGGATCATTAGGGGCGATGCCCTAAGTGCGCCACTCATGGTATTGGAGCTTGAGCCACGATGCCGTGAGTTTGCCACCCTGGCGACCAGAGTGGCTCTTATAACGTTCCAAGAAGGCTCCCGAAGTTTGAAGCATTATACCCTAAAAGCGCCTCCCAGGCTAAAAGAACTTGAGGCGCGACACCCTTAGCGCAGTACCCTGTATCCACAAGCCTGAGGTGCAACGTCGTGAGCGCTTTACCCATGCACCAAAAGCCTGAGGCACGATTCTTTGAGTGTTCCATTTATGTCCCTTGAGATATAGAAACAGCACCTTGAGCACCACATAGGCTTCACGATCTTGAGGCGCGACGCCTTGACAGCATCACCCAAGCTCCCGGGGCCTGAGGCGCGAAACGTTAAGCGTGCAACCTAGAATCCTTAAGCTTGAGGCACAGCACCTTGAGTGCCACCAAGGATCTCGGAGCCTGAGGCATGAAGCCCTAAGGGTGCCAACCGGTCTCAAAGGGCTTGAGGTATGACGCACTAGGTATGTTACCCGAGCTTCTAGAACTTGAGGTGTGATTTCTTAAGCGTGCAAGCCAGGTCCTAGAGCTTGAGGTACGACGCCCTAAGTTCGCCACCCTGGCTACAAGATCTTGAGGAATGATGACCTTAGCAACCCATCCCCCCTGAACCTTAGGTGCGACGCTCTAAGCATGCCACCTAGGCACCGAGAGCTTGACGAGCGATGCCTTAAGCAAACCAACCAGGCTACAGGATATTGAGGAGTGTTTCGCTGAGTGCGCGAACCAGGCACCAAGAGCTTGAGGCACGATGCCCTATGTGCGCAACCAAGGGTAATGGGTCTTGAGTTACGAAGCCGTGAGCGCACCACCTATGCTCCCAAAGATTGTAGCGCGACGCCTGAGCGCTCCACCCAGGCTCCCGGATCTTGAGGCACGATGCCCTAACTGCGCCACCTAGGCAAATGGAGCTTGAGGCACAACACCCTCAGTGTGCCACCCTGGCTACCGGAGTGACCCTTTGAGCGCTCCAACTAGGATCCCGGAGGTTGAGGAACGATACCCTAAGAGTGTCGCGTAGGCTACAAGATCTTAAGGCGCGACGCCCTGAGCGCACTACCCTGGCATCACAAGCCTGAGGTGCAACGCCGTGAGAGCATCACTTTTTCACCCGAAGCCTGAGGCAGGACGCTTTGAGCTTGCCACCCAAGCTATTTGATTTTCAGGCACAGCGCCTTGAGCGCCACCTAGGCTCCTAGAGCTTTAGGCGCGAAGCCTTGAGCGCGTCACCCAGGCTCCCGAAGCCTGAGGAGCGACACGCTTAGCGTGCCACCTAAGTTCCTTGGGCTTGAGGTGCAGCACCTTGAGCGCCACCCAGGCTTGCATATCATGCATCATGACGCCCTATCATGACACTTTTACTCCCGGAGCTTGAGTTGTGACGCCTTGAGCGCGCAAACAAGGCTCTCAGAGCTTGAGGGCCGATGCCTAAATGCGCCGCCTATTCTACAAGAACTTGAGGCACTACCCAGTCTCCTAGAGACTCAGGGGCGATGCCTTGTGCACATCACCAAGGCACCCGAAGTTTGAGGCACGAAGCTCTAAGTGTACCATCCAGGATCCTTGAGCTCGAGGTCCACCGCCTTGAGCGCAACCCATGATCCTGGAGCTTGAGGATCGACGCCCTGAGCGCCACCCAGGCTTTCATAGTGTGAGGCGCTACTCCCTGAGCGTGCCACCCTAGCTACCAAATACTGAGGCACGACACCCTAAAGGTGCCAATCGGGCTCATGGAGCTTGAGGTGCGATAACCTGAGAGCTCAACCTAGGCTCCTGGATCTTGAGAAGCGATTCCTTAAGTGCACTATGAGTCTATTGGATCTTGAGTAACGACGCCCAGAGTGTTTTAACCAGGCTAACTGAGTGACCCTTTGAGCGGTCAAACTATGATCCCATATCTTGAGGAATGATACCCTAAGAGCACCGCCCAGGTTAGAAGATCTTGAGGCGCAACGCCCTGAGCGCACTACCCTAGATCCACAAGCATGAGATGAAATGTCGAAAGCGCTTTACCTTTGCACCCAAAGCCTGAGGCACAACGTTTTGAGGGTGCAACCCAGTTTCCTTGAGCTTTAGGCATAGCGCCTTGAGAGCTTGAGGCACAACCCCTTGAGCGCGTCACCCAGGCTACCAGAGCCCTAAGTGCGCCACCCGAGCTCTTGGATCTTGAGGAGTTATTTCTTGAGCGGTCCAACCAGGATCACGGATCTTGAGGAGCAACGACCAGAGAAACCCACCCAGGTTCACAGAGCTTGAGACACAACAACCTGAGCCCGCCACCCAAGGTTCTTGAGCCTGAGGCGCGATGCCCTGAGTTTGCGACCTATGATCCTAAAGCTTGAGGCGCAGCGCCTTGAGCACCACCCAGTCTCGCGTATCCAGCATCATGACGCCGTTAGCACGAAACATTGGCTCACGGCGCTTGAGGCACGACTCCTTGAATGCACCACCCCAAAACCTTGTAGCTTGAGGCACGACGACCTGAGCGCGCAAATCGGGCTTCTAGAGCTTAAGGCACAATGCCGAGAGCATGCAAACCAGGATACCAGAGCTTGAGGGATGATTCTCTAAATTCACCGCCTAGGCTACAAGAACTTGAGGCGCGACGGCTGAGGCAGTACCCAGTCTCCTAGAGCCTGAGGCGCGATGCCTTGAGCATGCCACCACGGCACCTGGAATTTTAGGCCCGAAGCTCTATGTGTACCACCCAGGATACTTGAGCTTGAGGCGCAGCGCCTTGAGCGCAACCCATGATCTGGAGCTTGAGTCTCAACGCCCTGAGCGACACCCAGGCTTGCATAGACTGAGGCGCGACTCCCTTAGCGCGCCACCCTAGCTCCCAAAGCTTGAGGCATGACATCCTTAGGGTGCCACCCGCTCATCTCTGATGACGATATCATCACCGAGAATAGCGTAGTGTGTAAAAGAAACTCCTGGATAATCTTGGGCTTCTATGAACCAAATCACCAAATGGTGAGTTAATGCGAAAGCAGGACAAGCTTTGTAAAGTCCCAACGGGTTTCCTATTAAAAGACAAACTCTACCTCAAGGGTGGTTGTAATTCAGCTCAACCTAAAGGGAGAGGAAGCCGAAGATAAGAATTTCGAATCCTCAGAAAACAGTATTAGGTATACTTTATAAATAGTCTTTCCCACAATCAAACCATTGTTCGGCAGCGGAAAATCATCCTTGGGACATGCTTTATTGAGAAAATTAGACGCATAAACGGACAAGTCCATCCGTCTTAAGCATGGGGACGATGTTCAAACTACAATCAGAATAATCTACTGCCATTATGAAATTGATACGCTCAAACTTACTTCTCAAATGAGATGTAAAGCGGTCGCGTCAAGTAAATAACCCAACTAGTGAGGTTGGGATCGTTCCCACGAGGAAAATAGTTTAGACTTAACTTCAACTTGTTATTACTATTGTTCGGTTGACGACTTCCTTAAAAAGTAAAAGCATAAAGGGGGGTTTGTATTTCATAATAAGTAAAAATTACTAATGAACTTGACAGAGACACTTAACAGCTTTTAATGTTGGGTTTTAATCAATTAATCAAAGTAACTAGGGTTTACGTGTTCCCACAGGTTCATAACTTGATAATTCTAACTATAACAATTCTTTTCTAGTATCTTGCATGCAAAGTGATAAGTTATGTATTTCTAAATCCTTGGTCCGGCATCTAGAAAATCTCACTCCGCACCTTGGTCCGGCTGCGTGTGTTTCTTTCCTAACCCTTATCTTTACCTCATATTAAGCATTGTATTCGACATTTGACTCAATTATTACCTCATACCAATCAATGCTTGCCTAGTAGATAGTATACACTAAATCTATGTTAATAATTATTTTCCTATTATCTACCTCCTTGGTCCGGCAAGTAGCATTAAGGCGAGTTCTAACGTTGATCATTCGTTAAAAAGACTTCTAAGCGAAAGAATTATTAATACATGCAAGACACTATTCTAGAATTGTTATTTTAGCTAGGGTTTATCTCATTATTTGCCTATGGTTCCCACAACCCTAGTTATGGAGTTTAGTTCCTCATAGCCATAAACACAATATTCAAATATGTTAAACAAGAATTCATGTACTTACTTTAATGAGAAAGAATAAAGTCCAAAAATTTGCTTGATTAATAACAAAAAGTTACTTGTAAGAATCTCAAACAATCAAACACTCAAAACACAAAGTCTAATAATATGATGTTTAATCTCAAAGACTCTAACCTCAAAAACGAGGTTTTTCGAACTATTTATAAAAAAAAAACCTAATTAAACAAGGATTCTAATTACTGGAAATCTGCCAAAACGCGGCTGGGTCGACGGACCACGCGACGGACCGTCGTGTTCATGATGGACCGTCGTGGACTCCGTCGTCCCATACTTGGGTGAAATTCTTCTGCTGCTTTTCTTCATTCCCCTCGACGGCAAGTGTGACGGACCGTCATAGGCACGACGGTCCGTCAAGGTTCTTCGTTTCAAAATACTTCAACTCTTGGAATCTGGGTACTGGTATCACTTCTCTGATCTTCACGACGGACCTGCAGGACGGACCGTCATGGCCATGACGGACCGTCACAAGCTTCGTAATCCCACACTTGGTCAGACTTCCCCATCTTCCTTCAGCAGCTTCTCTATGCTGCCACCTACGGACCGTCACAAGCACGACGGACTGTCATAAGCTCCGTAGGTGGTCTCTTCTGCAATTTTCGCTCAAAATCTCCGCATTCAGCTTTGAACAGATTTCCTGCAAAACAAAGAGAAACTTATATCAAAATTAGCACAAACAAGGCTTTCGTACACACTAAACTTAAGGAAAAAGTATTAATTATACCGTGAAACCACGGTATATCAACACCCTCAACTTAAATTCGTTGTTTGTCCTCAAGCGACGCACTATGACTCACTACACAATCTTTGTACAATAGTATTCATGTTTTATCCTTTGCAATCATTTGGCTATCAATCCCGATTAATCCCATCAAATCTATGCATGCTATCACTATTAGGCTTGAATTTTGTGGGATTCGAACATGACACAGACTCACCATGCACTAAAACCTATCCTCTTCAATTTCTCACCGAGGTGCTAACAATTCCGGTATTGCAACTAGTGTCCTCACTTTAGAACAAAATCCTCATTTTTCACACAATGATTTCAGTTTGAGTATAAGGATTACATTTCAACACTCGCTCCCAGAACAAAGTCACACTCATTCATACCTATTGCCATAAGCTTGCCCTTATTTTCACTGCCTTAAGTTCGCTATACAACCCTTAGGATCACAATAGGACTTTTTAGCTTGTAACGTAGGCTCAGAGTCAGGTAGGGTATATTTAGGTATACTTTAGTGACTTTTTTACCTCCTTGACATATCGGCTAAACCTTCCATTCTATATCACTTTATCTCGCCCAGTTTTCCCTATTCTTTCACCTTGCTGTTTCCCTTCTTTCTTCATTTGTGTAAGTGACTCTTTTCTTTTCTTGTTTGTAATTTTTTTTTCAACGAGTTCTTGAGTCACTTTACTTTTGTTCTTTCTCTCTCTTTGTTCTTTCAACCCCACTTTCCAGAGAGTTCCTCAAAACAACCACCCTCAACTCATGGCTTTGCCATGAGTCAAGGTACACAATACCCAAAGTCGGGTCAGGGCCATAACGAAGGTTGTTTATACATTAGCCACCCTTAACTTATGCTTTTGGCATAAGCTGAGGTGCACATGTCCAAGGAGGGACCAGGGCCAACAGATTGTTCCAAGAAAAGATCAGTTGGGGTGAAAAAAAAGGACTTCTTTTTTTTTTTTAAGCTCAAATAATTTCGATCAAAGAAGGATAACTTTCATTTGGTTTCCTTTAATTAGGCTAGAAATGGGCTATATTGAATAAGGGCCTATGATCCTTTCCTAATTGTTTGTTACAGCTTACTTTTAGCAGGACTAACCAGGCAAGTTCTAGCTCAGTACCAATAGTGGACTATTCAACTTTCCTCACACTCACTTGACATCTCATCACTATACCAGATTATCAGACACCTAGTTTGACTTGAAGATTTAGGGTAATGCAATGGTGTAACTCTATTTCATGTTTAAAGCCACGCAGTTATCATTTACTACGCCTAGTCATGCAACATTTTCCAGTTTTATCGGGATATCATTTTAGCCATCATGCTTCAGAGTTAAACTATGTACAAAAGATATAACGTGCAGGTTCAACAGAAAAATAATCAGTCTTTTGGGGAAAAAGAACACAGGCAAGAAAACCCCAAAAGAGGATAGTGAGTTGGGCTACTCAGACTTCACCCTAACACTCACTTTCCATTTACCCCACCCCCAACAAAAAGCATGCAATTGTCCCCAATGCATAAAAAATCTAAAGATTAGAGGGGTAGCTGAAGCAAACCTGTGGCGCATAGCGCCGTCGATCAGCAAGCTGGTGGGTCCGGCTTCCCGGAACCCACAGCCTCTGCAATCTGGACACCCTCAGTGGTGTCCTCAGCAATCTGGACACCCTCAGTGGTGTCCTCAGCAACAACCGCACCCTCAGCGCCTCCTGCGGTCTCTACAGT
Source organism: Solanum peruvianum (assembly GCA_027705065.1). NCBI lineage: Eukaryota > Viridiplantae > Streptophyta > Magnoliopsida > Solanales > Solanaceae > Solanum > Solanum peruvianum. The sequence goes on along the minus strand of JAKWJD010001471.1, from coordinate 11,223 downwards.
ACGGGAGCTAGACGCCCCAGCCGCTATCTGCGATGCTCTGATCTGGTGTGCCTCCGCCTCAGCAATTGAGGCTCTCCTCGCGGCCTCCATCTCGCGGCGCTCCTTGTTCCTTGCTCGCACCTCATCCTCTGATCGACCCCTACGCCTCTTGGCACTCTCTCGAGGGGAGGGTGGGGGAATGTCTGGAGTAGGAAACAGGGCCGCCAATACAGTATCCTCAGCAGGCGCGACAGACTCCGGCACTCTTGCCTCTAGGATCGTGTCGATGTCTGCACGAAGACTGTTGACTACAGCCTGAAGAGTCGACACATCTACCGGAGGGGCTGGTCGAGCTAATACTCTCAATTCAAAGGCATCGAGGCGCTGGTTAACCTCAGCAATCTTTCGCTGCATCTGCCTCTCCATACGCGCTTCAGACTCAGCAATAGACTTCTGCATCCACGGCTGGATATGATGCAGAAGAGTGGCCATTTGTGCCTCCAGTTTTTGGACTCGAGCAAGCGGGGCCGGTGTCGGTAGAGGGGCAGTGCTACTACCCGGGATAGACTCGACCGGGGTAGTGTCCGTGGATGCCTGTGTAGCTGTGCGGGCCTAGTCTACCGAATCCACAAGATCATCAGCAAGAGGGGGCAGCTCTGGACGGGGCCCTCTGCGTGGCGCCAACTCATTGGCCTCGTCTCAGATGAGGCCGACGTCGACTGTCCCCTGCGGGGTCTTCAACTGATCTATGTGCCATATGGGCACACCTGCAGACCTGCAAAGGCCAAAGATCATACACGGGAAGGGGTAGGTAGTGGTGACCTTAAATGCCCTCTCGTGCATGACTGCCTTGAGAAGCCATGCGAAGTCGACCTCCAATCCGGCTATCATCGCCGCTATCAACACTGCTCGATCCCAAGTGACGATGTTATCAGCAGCTGTGGGGGAAAGGCAGTGACGGACGAGCAGCCACAAGAACTTTGCAACGAACGTGAGGTTGGCCTTCTTGATGGCCCCATTCGGCTCAGTAACCCAATCTGCACCCTCTCTGTCGACTGATACATGCAGGGTCATCCACCTCTTGGTGGTCTCTCTCAGTGCCTGCTCGCACAAGAACTGGCCATCCTTCACTATCTGCCATCGGTAGTCAAACTCGGCAGTGTGGGGAGTCCGCGTAGCATCTGCACTCTCGCCGTATAGGAACCGACGGATAGCTGGCAGGGAAATGTCGACCTGCACGCCCTGGACTCGAACCTGCTCCAGTGGGGCCTGTTTAGCGGGAGCAGCCCGCTTATCGATCTGTGATCGGAGAGTCGCTACGTAGGATGCGTAGAACTCTCGGACCACCTCCTCGCTGTATCGTCCCAACAGATGGGCTGTCCACTCTAAGCGATGCCTGGTGAATATGTTGTGGGTCTCCGGCATTGATGGGAGACTCCCTGTAAGTACCCGCCGCTCCAAAGTGAGTGTCCGAGTCATTACCCCTTTATCAGTAAGGAATTTTGCATCGGAGTACACTTGAAACTGGCCTTCGACGCACCACCGGTTTGGCTGGTCAGAGGCTGGGGTGGGGACCTGGGCTGGTGCGCCGGATGTGGAGTCTGAATTGTCAGCCTCATCAGACGAGGCCGACGCTGCAGCAGTGGCGGGTGCGGGAACCTCAGCAGATCCTGAAGCTTCCTCGGACCAGGATACTCCTAAGGAGCCAGACGCTCCTTCCTCATTTGTGGCCGACACAGAGGGTGTGCCGGTCAGTGTGCGCTCCTCATCAGACTGGAAGGCAGTGACTACGCCGGACGCCACCGTCTTGGGTGTGGCTCTGGGGGCACGTGCAGCACGGGAAGGTGCGGAAGTGCCTGGGGGCACATATTCAGGGTCCCTCTCATCATCATACCCGATAGTACCTGAAAAGGATCACTATTAGTACGAGTTATGTCAAACAAGACAAGCAAGCCCATACAACATAAAACATTTAAAATAGTGTGTTAGTGATAGTGAAACTGTATCACACGATGGGCTAGATGACGGCTCGTCGTGGATACGACGGACCGTCATGAGGTCCGTCGTGTTGTACTTGGTCAATGTATATAGAAAGAACCCTGAAAGAGGGGTTTCTGACCATCATGACGGTCAAGCAGGATGGACCGTCGTTGGGATGACGGTCCGTCGTTGGGACGACGGTCCGTTGTAAGAGTCCGTCGTAGGACACTTAGAAAATGTTGGGAGACCCTTATCAGAGAGGTCTCTGACCATCATGACTGTCGTGCAGGATGGACCGTCGTAAGTGTCCGTCATAGGATACTTGGAAAATTTTTTGAGACCCTTATAAGAGGGGTCTCTGACCATCATGACGGTCGTGCAGGACGGACCGTCGTGGGTGTGAAGGTCCGTCGTAAATGTCCGTCGTAGGACACTTAGAAAATGTTGAGATACCCTTAGAAACAGGGTCTCTGACAACCATGAAGGTCGAGTAGGACGGACCGTCGTGAAGACAACGGTCCGTCACCGGCGACGTTGGCAGGGTGCTAGGGCTTGTGCAACGAACCCTACGACGGTTCGTCGTGTGTGCGACGGGCCGTCATCGGGGTCTCGTTCTGAGTAGCAGTGTTAGAACTGGGGGTACCCTACGCATCCCCGATGAACCGACATGGTTGTGTAGTGTTGTGGACCTATATATGTCTATCCCAACGACCTAAGAAACTACCAAAGCAAAATCACCTATGCCTAAGGTTATCAACATGGCACATACGAACATTTTGAACCTTGGTTTAGACATAAGCATATAAAGGAAACAGTATACGACTAAGAACTAAGCTAATACTAACTTCAAAACAAAAATGCAAGATAAATAAGTATAAATGTAGAGACACATACCTTGGAAATGGAGAAGAAGACAACGGAGAAATGATTCTGGCAAGGTGGTAAACACAACAATAGCAGCACCAACAAGTAGATGATAATGATAAGGCTTAGGTGGTTTGGGGAGCAAGGATCAGTGAGGGGAAGTGTGGAAGTTGAAAAGAGAGGGGAGATGAGGGGAATAATAAGTAAAGTAATGGGGTGGAATGGAATATGGAGGGGGGAAGTATAAACGGTCAGATTTTGAAAAGGGTCCAGCCGGGGCGGGTCGGGTAGATTTCATTAATCGCGCGACGGTTCCAAGACGACGGTCCGTCGAACATGCGATGCCCCGTCGTAGGTTCCGTCGTGTATGCCCTAATTTCAAAAATGACAGAAATACGTACCTGGTGTGACGGATGCATACGACGGTCCGTTGCTTTCGCAACGGCCCGTCGTTGTATCCGTCAGTGGCTACTGCGGAGTAGTTTTCTGCAGAATTTTCTTGTGATGTGCCTGCAAATTAAAAACCCATTTATAGAAGAAATGCTACCATTATTAAAAAGACGATAAGTATTGGGTTGCCTCCCAACAAGCGCCTGATTTACTGTCGCGGCATGACTGGGGCCACTTGATTACTCAGACTTCATCAAGATGGTATGCCTTGATCACTTCATTCGCCGATTCAGCATGCCCGAGATATATTTTTATGCGCTGTCCATTCACCTTGAACCGCACACCCTCCTTAGTTTCCAACTCAACTGCTCCATGAGGGAATAGTTGGGTAACCGTGTAAGGACCAGTCCATTTGGACTTGAGTTTGCCTGGAAACAAAAACAACCTGGAATTGAATAGAAGCACTAGATCCCCGACCATAAACTCTCGTTTTTCAATTTTGTTGTCATGATACTTCTTCATCTTTTCTTTATATAGGGCTGAGCTTTCATAGGCTTTCAAGCGAAATTCATCAAGTTCATTCAACCCATTTAACCGTTGCTCTGCAGCTTCGCTCCAATCGAATTTTAACTTCTTCATAGCCCACATGGGTTTATGCTCTAACTCAACCGGAAGATGACAAGCTTTCCCATATACAAGTTGGTATGGAGACATACCTATGGGAGTCTTATAAGCTGTCCGGTAGGCCCAAAGAGCATCATCAAGCCTCCGTGACCAATCTATTCTACTAGCATTCACTGTTTTGGACAATATCTGTTTGATCTCCCGATTCGATACCTCAACTTGCCCACTAGTTTGAGGGTGGTAAGGAGTGGCCACATTATGGCAACCACCGTATTTCTCCAATAACCCCTTGAACAATCTGTTGCAGAAGTGGGAGCCCCCATCACTAATAATGGCCCTTGGGTGCCAAAACGGGGAGAATATTATTTTTCAAGAATGCAGTGACACTCTTTCCTTCATTGTTTTGCGAGGGCTATGGATTCGACCCATTTAGATACATAATCAACTGCTACAAGAATGTACTTCATCCCATGAGAACTCACGAAAGGGCCCATAAAGTCAATACCCCAAACATAATAACTCAATCACAAGAATGGGGTTTAGAGGGAGCTCTTGCTTTCTTGAAATACCACCATCTCGTTGACATTTGTCACATGCTTGAGCAAACCCATGAGCATCTTGATGAAGAGTTGGCCAATAGTAACCACATTGCAATATCTTGTGAGCGGTTCGGATACCACTGTGATGTCCGCCAACAGGTGAAGAATGGCATGCCTCCAACACACTCAACATTTCACATTCTGGAACACAACGCCGAATAAGCCCGTCGGCACAACTCCTATACAAGTATGGTTCATCCCAAAAGAACTTCTTCACATCGTACATGAACTTTTTCCTTTGATGAAAGGACAAGTCTGATGGAACAATATCACTAGCCAGATAGTTCGCAAAATCTGCGAACCATGGAACCAAGTCTTGTGAAGTAGCCAATACATGTTCATCGGGGAAAGTATCATCAATGTCAGTATTATCCCCTAACTCTCTCATAGCTTCATCCTCTAGACGAGACAAATGATCAGCAACTTGATTTTCAGTCCCTTTTCTATCCAACACTTCAAAGTCAAATTCTTGCAGCAGTAATACCCAACGAATCAGCCTTGGTTTCACATCCTTTTTCCCCATCAAATATCTCAATGCTGAATGGTCAGTATGCACTATAACTCTAGTACCTAGAAAATAGGAGCGAAATTTCTCAAAAGTAAAGACTACTGCGAGGAGTTCTTGCTCAGTCACTGTGTAGTTCTTTTGAGCTTCATTTAGGGCTTTACTAGCATAGTAAATTGGGTGAAGGATTTTGTTTCTTCTCTGTCCCAATACTACACAAAGAGCCACCCCACTAGCATCGCACATTACCTCAAATGGACTGTTCCAATCCGGAGAAATAATGATAGGCGCAGACACTAACTTTTCTTTTAGCTCACCGAATGCTTTAAGACAGGATTCATCAAAACAAAATTTACATTCTTTCTCCAGCAATTTGCACAATGGGTGTGCAATCTTTGAAAAGTCTTTGATGAATCTCCGGTAAAAACCTGCATGCCCAAGAAAGCTTCTCACACCTTTCACAGAGATCGGCGGGGGAAGTCTCTCTATTACCTCAACTTTAGCTCGATCAACCTCTATGCCCTTTTCTGAAATGCGATGACCCAACACAATACCCTCTTTCACCATGAAATGACACTTTTCCTTGTTTAGTACCAAATTGCAGTCTTCACATCTCTTAAGAACCTCAGATAAATTGGTCAAACACCGCTCGAATGAATCACCAACCACAGAGAAATCATCCATAAAAACCTCTATAGTATCCTCCACCATGTCAGAAAATATTGACATCATACACCTCTGAAAGGTTCCGGGTGCATTGCACAACCCAAACGGCATTCTTCTGAACGCAAAAGTCCCATATGGGCAAGTGAAAGTGGTTTTCTCTTGATCTTCTGGTGCAATAGAAATTTGATTATACCCCGAATACCCATCAAGAAAACAATACCACCCTTTTTCGGCAAGTCTATCCAACATTTGATCCATGAAGGGCATGGGAAAATGGTCTTTTTCAGTCCATGAGTTCAGTTTACGGTAATCCATACACACCCTCCATCCATTAACCGGTCTCATTGGAACAAGTTCATTCTTTTCGTTGGGGACCACAGTCATTCCCCCTTTCTCAGGTACACACTGAACCGGGCATACCCAACTACTATTGGCGATTGGATAGATTACTCCAGCATCCAACCACTTGATAATTTCCTTCTTCACAACCTCTTGCATAGGAGGATTCAAGCGTCTCTGGTGCTCAATACTCGGCTGATGATCAGGAATGAGTTGGATTTTATGAGAACAAATACCTGGAGGGATCCCAATAATGTCCGCAATGGTCCACCCAATAGCTCTTTAGAACCTTTTCAGTACCTTCACCAAACTCTGAACCTGTTGTTCATCCAGGTCTGATGCAATGATTACCGGGAAAGTATCACCATTTCCTAAGAATTCATACCTAAGATGAGGTGGAAGAGCTTTTAATTCAACTTTTGGAGCTTCCTCTATAGATGGGTTCGCGGGTGGGGACTCGCGATTCTTCATATCAAGCTCAAATTTCTTCGGTTTAAACCGAACATCACCTCGGTCAAGAGCCACGACTAATGACTCATACTCTTCAATGCAATCGCTATCAAAGTTCATTATCACTACCGCTAATGCTTCGACACCTAGACGTTCTTCTATTTGTGTCTCAAATGTCTCACCCATGTTGTAGGATATAGCAGATGCCGATTGGAGCTCACCACTCTGCCTCATGGACCTACAAATATTAAAGGTCACTTCCTCACTGTTCAACCGAAATTTCATCTGCCCCTTTTCCATGTCTACTAAGGCTCTTCCTGTAGCTAGGAATGGCCTCCAAAGGATAATGGGCACTTCAAAATCAACCTCACAATCAAGAATAACAAAATCGGCCGGAAAGATGAATGACTCCACTTTTACTAGCATTTCATGAAGTATCCCTATGGGCCGTTTTACTGTTCGATCAACCATCAGTAGCCGCATCGTAGTGGGCTTTGGGTCACCCAAACCCAACTTCTTGTTATTCGAGAGGGGAATGAGATTTATGCTTTCCCCCAGATCACATAATGCTTTCGCAAAATATAATAGCCCGATTGTACAAGGAATAGTGAACGCACCCAGATCTTATTTCTTTTGGACCAGAGATCTTGTAGCAATACCACTACAATGCTGCATTCTATCATCATCCTCAAAAGTAACCGATCTTTTCTTCGTGACCAAATCTTTCATAAACTTGGCGTAACCGGGCATTTGTTCTAAAGCTTCTACCAAAGGGACATTGATAGAAAGTTGCTTCAACATTTTTATAAAACACCGATATTTTCCATCCTCAGTCTTTTTCACTAATCTTTGAGGAAATGGGGGTGGTGGCCTAGGCATGGAGTTACCTTTTTAGGCACTTCAGCATTTTCTGCACTGGTATCCTCTAAATTAGCATCAACATTTACCACTTTATCAGTGTCTTTTGTCACCTCATTCTCATAAGATGGCATTGGTGGGTCAATGGTTTGCTTGCCACCCCGAGTAGTAATTGCCATACAATGTCCATCATTTTTTGGATTTTGGACAGTGTTGCTAGGAAGAGTGCCCGGTTGCCGTGTGTTCACAGTTGCAGATAATTGGGCCAATGTAACTCAAGTTGCTTAATCGATATTGCATGTGTATCAACTTTTTGCCCAATACCCGCTAAATCATTCCTCAACTCTTTATTGTGCTCATCACTAGTATCGAACCTCCTCATCATTTTATGCAACATATCCTCAACTCGTGACATACTACCTCCACCATCCCTAGGAGTAACTTCACGATTTTGAGGAGGAACATAGGGTCCATTCCTGTCGTTTCTATTACCATAGTTACCCCTGTTGAAGTTGTTGTCGCGATTGTAGTTTCCATCTCGGACATAATGACCCTCACGATTGTAGTTACCATAGTTCCGACCTTGGTTCCCTTGACCTTGGCGCCAATTCTCCTGATTAGAGCCTTGGGCACTTGGTTGGAAACCCCCCATCTGTTCATTTACGGCATAGAAATCCTCCTCATAATAACACTCATCTATTGGAGGTGGTGGTTTAGCCAAGTAGTTGACTGCATTAATCTTTTCTGCACCCCCGGTGACATGTTTTAGTACCAACCCAAGCTCAGTTCTCATCTGAGCCATATCTTCGCGAATATCATCTGTGGTTGGGTTTTGAGTAGACTGCACTGCAAAGGTGTTTCTCCCTGTATCGGACTTCCTAGTACTCCAAGCTTTGTTGTTACGGGAGATTTTCTCTAATTTCTCAGCAATCTCAGCATAAGGGCATTCTCCATAAGATCCACCTGCTATAGTGTCCAACACTGCTTTATTGTTTTCATCCTGTCCCCGATAGAAGTATTCCTTCAGTGACTCATCATCAATACGGTGATTTGGGACACTTCTCAAGAATGAGGTGAATCTATCCCAAGAACTACTAACTGACTCTCCTGGTAGTGCCACAAAGTTATTCACCCTGTCTTTGTTGTTTAATTTCTTCGAGACCGGATAGTACCGTGCTAAGAAGACATCCCGTAGTTTGTTCCAAGTGAAGATGGAGTTGTATGGAAGCTCAGTAAACCACATAGCAGCCTCTCCCGTCAGAGAGAGAGGAAATACTCTGAGACCTATTACATCTAGATCCAAATCAGGCCTCCCCACACAACTTTTACACACTGCCCTTACCTTAGCTATATGGGCATGTGGATCCTCAGAAGGTAGCCCTAAAAACAAACCTCTGGCAGTGAGCATTTGCATCAGACTACTAGTTACCACAAAAGTGTGGCCTACGGGTAGAGGAGGCAAAACCAGTGGCCCATCCGAATCTGATATGTTATCATAGCCTCTGTAGTATGCTTGGGGCCGTGGAGCGGGATTCTGTCCCCTCTGTTGATGTTCACCCGGAGCATCGGGTAACATCTGACCATGAACATCAGCCGGAGCTGGGATGTTCTGGTTTGGGTCCTCATCAATGATTCCCAAATTACGATTCATGTTTCGCAGTGTACGCTCTAGCTCGTGATCGTAGGGAAAAAACGGTTCTCTTCCTCTCCGTGTATTTGGCATACAAGGAGGATAGTTCTGAAAAGAAATCAAAAACAATAAAACAAAGTAAAATCAAGAAAATATCAACTAAACTATAGTAAGAAGTTCAAGTTAATCTAAAAGCTAAATTCCCCGGCAACGGCGCCAAAATTTGATACGCTCAAACTTACTTCTCAAATGAGAAGTAAAGCGGTCGCGTCAAGTAAATAACCCAACTAGTGAGGTTGGGATCGTTCCCACGAGGAAAATAGTTTAGACTTAACTTCAACTTGTTATTACTATTGTTCGGTTGATGACTTCCTTAAAAAGTAAAAGCATAAAGGGGGGTTTGTATTTCCTAATAAGTAAAATAACTAACGAACTTGACAGAGACACTTAACAGCTTTTAATGTTGGGTTTTAATCAATTAATCAAAGTAACTAGGGTTTACGTGTTCCCCACAGGTTCATAACTTGATAATTCTAACTATAACAATTCTTTTCTAGTATCTTGCATGCAAAGTGATAAGTTATGTATTTCTAAATCCTTGGTCCGGCATCTAGAAAATCTCACTCCGCACCTTGGTCTGGCTGCGTGTGGTACTTTCCTAACCCTTATCTTTACCTCATATTAAGCATCGTATTCGACATTTGACTCAGTTATTACCTCATACCAATCAATACTAGCCTATTAGATAGTATACACTAAATCTATGTTAATAATTCTTTTCCTATTATCTACCTCCTTGGTCCGGCAAGTAGCATTAAGGCGAGTTCTAACGTTGATCATCCGTTAAAAAGACTTCTAAGCGAAAGAATTATTAATACATGCAAGACACTATTCTTGAATTGTTATTTTAGCTAGGGTTTATCTCATTATTTGCCTATGGTTCCCACAACCCTAGTTATGGAGTTTAGTTCCTCATAGCCATAAACACAATATTCAAATATGTTAAACAAGAATTCATGTACTTACTTTAATGTGAAAGAATAAAGTCCGAAAATTTGCTTGATTAATCACCAAAAGTTACTTGTAAGAATCTCCAACAATCAAACACTCAAAACACAAAGTCTAATATATGATGTTTAATCTCAAAGAGTCTAACCTCAAAAACAAGGTTTTTCGAACTATTTATAAAAAAATAAAAACCTAATTAAACAAGGATTCTAATTACTGGAAATCTGCCAAAACGCGGCTGGGTCGACGGACCATCGTGGACTCCGTCGTCCCATACTTGGGTGAAATTCTTCTGCTGCTCTTCTTCATTCCCCTCGACGGCAAGTGTGACGGATCGTCATAGGCACGACGGTCCGTTAAGGGTCTTCGTTTCAAAATACTTCAACTCTTGGACTATGGGTAATGGGATCACTTCTCTGATCTTCACGACGGACCTGCAGGACGGACCGTCATGGCCATGACGGACCATCACAAGCTTCGTAATCCCACACTTGGTCAGACTTCCCCATCTTCCTTCAGCAGCTTCTCTACGCTGCCACCTACGGACCGTCACAGGCACGACGGACCGTCATAAGCTCCGTAGGTGGTCTCTTCTGCAATTTTCGCTCAAAATCTCTGCATTCAGCTTTGAACAGATTTCCTGCAAAACAAAGAGAAACTTATATCAAAATTGGCACAAACAAGGCTTTCGGACACACAAAACTTAAGGAAAAAGTATTAATTATACCGTGAAACCACGGTATATCAGAAATCAGTATAATAGTAACAAGACATCTGAAGAGAGGATGACATAGTCAAGAATCAACCTCTTTTCATTGAGGTTTTGACGTATCGCAGAATCCAAAAAACAGCTTCTAACTGAGATGATCTTGACTTGTCCATATAAAAATCAGTTGATCAGTCTCTCCTTTGTTGTAAGTATAAGCAATGTCTGGGCGATAATTAGTCAGGTAGAAAAGAGTCCCAACAAGTCTCCTTGCAAGTAGCTCTCCTGCATCCGAGGCTAATTTTATATCATATTCTGGTTTGCATGCAGAAAGATAGGCTTTGGACAATAAATCCAATGAATACTTGCACTGGGTTCCAAAACTCTTTGTGACCTCATGACTTTAATCTCTAGAAGAGACTTTGAGTCTCCTATTTCTTTCATCTCAAACTGGGTTCTTAATCTTCTTTTAAGATCATTTATCGAATCTAACTCATTACTAGAGAAAGCAATGAAGGGCCACCCAGGCTATTAGAGCTTGAGGTAAATCGCCTTGTGCGCCACCCAAACCCCTCGAACTTGAGGAGCGACACGTTGAGTGCTCCAACCTACCTCCTGGAGCTTG
>JAKWJD010001470.1:0-43575 GCA_027705065.1 Solanum peruvianum | reverse complement strand
CTCAGGGAAAGTGGGGTAAGTCTTGGTGCCTGAAACACTTCCCTGATACTTAGAGCCTAGTGCCCTAACCTAATGATCATACTTGTTCGTCGAGGATGGAACACCATCTGACAAAGGAGCTGGGGCTGAAAACTTATGCTGACTCTGCGAGTGATTTACACCACTCAATTTCAGTTGAGAATATTCATAGTTCCCAATCCTAGGCTTCATATGCTCCTTGTCATGTTCCCTAAGCTTATCACCCTTAACCTGCTTAGCATGAATCATAAGCCTTGGCATGAGATTCCTTTGTCTATCATTTCAGATAATGGAGCTCAGTTCACTTCACATTTCCGGATATCCTTATAGAAAAGCTTAAGCACGCAGGTGAAGCTTAGTACTGCCTTTTATCCTCAGACTGATGGGCAGGCAAAGCGCACCATTCAGACATTGGAGGACATGTTGAGGGCGTGCATAATTGAATTCAGAGGCTTTGGGACAACCATATTCCTTTGATAGAGTTCTAGTATAATAATAGCTATCACTTCAGCATTGGGATGGCACCGTTTGAGTCACTTTATGGTAGGAGTTGTAGGTATCCTTTTGGGTGGTTCGAGGTTGGGGAGTTATCCCTTTTGGGACCATGGATCATTCATGAGGTCTTAGAGAAGGTCAGGGTGATTAGGGAATGATTGGCTTATTCTTACAGTCAACAGAAATCCTATGCACACAACCGGAAATGTTCCTTAGAGTTTGATGATGGTGACAAGTTCTATTTGAATATATCACCAATGATGGGGGTGATGAGGTTTGGCGGGAAGGGGAAGTTGAGTTCGAGGTATGTTGGGCCATATTAGATCGTACAGCGTGTGGGTGAGGTGGCCTATGAGTTGGCATTTCCTGCGGAGCTAGCTTCTGTTCATTTAGTCTTTCATGTCTCCAAGTTAATGAAGTTTCTAGGTGATCCAGCATCGATTTTACCTGTTGAAGGTTTGGGGGTCGATGAAGACTTATTTTATGAGAAGGTACCTGTTGAGATTTTAGACAGATAGATCAAGCAGCTAAGGAACAAGGAGATTGCCATAGTGCAGGTATTGAGGAGGACTCATCTTGTTTAGGGTGCTATATGGGAGGCCAAAGCTTATATGAGATCCCGCTACCCACATCTTTTCAGCCCTTGAGGTTAGACTTGCTACTCGTGAGTCTAAGCATCCTTATATCTCCATTCTTTGTTGCTATTCCTTGTTTGTGAATGGTATCCATGTTATGTTTTGATTTGCATTACGCTAGAGAATTAGTAGTGCCATTCGGGGACGATTGTTACTAAGGGGGTGGGGATAATGTACCAACTCAAAAATCAAATATGCTTTGTAACGTACTAAGGACCGTAAAACCAGCCACCCTATCACACTAGTGGTACCCACATGGACCACACCCCACCGGATGCACTCAACCTGTGAGGGTGAGGCTTCTCGAAAAGGTGTGGGGGCCAAGGTTCCACGAATCCATGCATGTGGAATCGGGTCCTCGTGCCTATGTACTCCCGTCTCCAACCAACTTACTGAGTTATTTGAGCTTGGTGGGACCATGTTGGGCGAGGTTATGACCACAAATACGAGTTTACACCAGAGTTTATTTAAACCAGACTTCAAAGGTGTAACCTTATGTTTGAAGAGGCTAGGGGTAAAATGGCCTTTTCCAGAATGAGGGTAACATCGTAATTACCCTAAGGAATTAATTAATTATTAATTTATTTACTTGAAGCATCGGTTTAGGTGGGTTCGACCTGAAATAACCTATTTTCCCGAATCGGGTCCACCAGGGTTCGAGCCTTGCTATGAGCATCAATTTAATGGACTAATTGGTGATTTAAAATCTCAGTTTTTTCTAAGTTCATAACGGTCCTTTCACGTGTGATTAAATTAAATTAGATTTTACCATTTACCTAAACTTTATTTGACTAAGTCCTAAGCTAAACTCTTAATCATAAGAAAACTCTCCTTACTCACGTCTATCTCTCAACACACGATCATTCTCTCTTATATCATTCACGTTCTCTCTGCCAAAATAACTTCAAGAACAGAAAAACTACTAATGTTCTTTACACTTGAAGAACTTACACGAAAAATATACATAAACAAGTTAATAAGAAACGTTAGGCAAAAAGGGAAGGTGTTACGTCGAATTTGGTGTTGAGATTTCGCTTTGGACGTGTGTTTAAAGGAGTTCTTTGGTCAGCAAGTCAAGGTTTGAACGTCAAAAAGGTATGGGTTGTCTTCTGTCTTGGTCTCTTTCCCAAGAGACCCCTTAAGCTTCAGTATATTCAAATCCAAAAACTAGGGTTGTTCAAATTTGCTTAGCATGTTCATATCTCCCAGCAACATAGCATTTTTGCACTTTGTTTTCTGCATATCTGATACCCTATACAAGAACTTATTCACCTAAGCTCTGGAGTTATCAACCATGTGTGGAGCATACCTGGAGAGTTGGTTAAACTTGAGCTGATACTCTTGGATTGCCATGTTACCCTTCCTTAACTTCATGAATTCATAGGCCTTTGCTTCTCTCAACTACATTTGGAAAAACCGGTCCCAAAAGGTCTCACTAAAGAAATTAGTTTCATTTGTATCCCTATTTTCCTTCCACTGAGTGTACCAGATATAAGCAACATCTTTCAGCTGGTATAATGCCAACTCAACCCGAAGTGACCTGCATCACCTTAAAGATCTTCTTAATTCATCTAAGAAATTGTGGGGATCCTCACTAGTCTGTGATCCTAAGAACTCAGGCGGATTCATCCTAACAAAGTCCTGGACCCTAGCTGTTGATGATTCACCATTTGCATTCACGTGATCTTGAACCCACTGATTGTTCTGGTTAACGACACTCTGAGACAACATCTGAATGGATTCATGAATTTAGCATTGAAGACTTCCTGATATGGGACTAGAGGAGTTGTGTTTGCATTCCTGGCGTTAGCTCTACGAGGAGGCATTATCTGAAACATAGAACATCGAGTTAAAATGCAATTAGATCATACCTTACGCACGATAAGAGTAACAAGGAAGTGAAGTTTTCCTTAAACACTTCATAGACTCGCTCTCAATATTTATGGTTCACTTCACACCCATGAAAGGGGCACTACTTAATGCAGATTTTTGGACATCCTAACACTTAAACCTAGTGCTTTGATACCATATTTGTCACGCCTCGAGCTACCCCCGAGACGCATACAGGAGACCTAGGACCACAAGTGATCCCAAGCTAACCTTGTAGGCATGATCATGAGCATACTAAAAATAAAAAACTGGTATGGAAGCTAAATCATAAATAATATGAAAAGATGCGGAATACCCATATACTATAACTGAGATGTATGAAAACTGATGAGTTTAATACAAAGAACATATCAATTCAATACTAATAAGAAACTAAGTATGTCTGAAAATAGACTTTAATTGACTAGAAATTATGGGAAAGGCCCCAATTGAGTCTAGCAAAAGCTGAAACTAAAGGACTAAAAATACTGAAACTAAACTCATGATGTTGTCCTCAGAGAATGAAGACTCATTACTGATTCTGCTGCATTGAAGATCGGGAATCGATCTAAGCGTGATATGGATGTTGAGAACCTTAACCACATCACGAGAAGGTATAGCACACATATGCGTCAGTACTCAAAAGGTACTAAGCATGCAGGATAGAGTAAAACTAAAATAATACATAACTGAACAAGCAATAAAACAATGATATATTCTTAGAATGATACACTGAATGTTGAGATTACTAAATATATACAGTGACGAATTTACAATATGCCGAAACTGAATACTGGATATACTGATAAATGGTCAATGCAATGGAACTTGACTTAAGTGTGGGAGCCACTAATAATCGATAATAAAATCACATGAGATAAATGTAGAGTCCGATGTATACGCCCCACCAAATGTACCAAATATGCCCTGCCAGAGGAATAAAGGAATGATGGCGTGATCACTAAACTGATACCTGCAGAAGGGACGTACAACCTACTTGGCTAGTAGTTTTGGGACTATTTAAGTACGCTGAACTCTAGTCTAACTCGGTATTACGATACTCCCAATGATTTTAGTGGTTATCTAATTATGACTAAGTTTCTATAAATATTGGATAGCTCAAACTGAACATACAAACTGAGAATGCAACAACTAATCTAATAATGATACATTAATAGTTGAGGTATGTCTATCTGAAGTAATTGAAATATCTGACCTACCATGTCTAATTCAAGAACTAAGGAAATACATATCTAGGGGTTATGAAATACATGCAATAAACTGAGTAATAAAATGGTAATTTGATTTAGAACATATAACTAACTAATTCATGATAATCTGCTGAAGTTCTAGAAACCCTGGTTTTAATCATGATAAGGGATTAAGAATATGACTAATACCTAGTGACCCAATGGGTGAAAGGAACCCACAAGTGAAATCCCACATCCCTGACGATGAATTCCACAGATAAATCTTTAGATTTGGGGTTTGGAACTAATGGAACCTTGTTGCGTTCTTGAACTAGGGTTCTTGACCTTTTTCTCCTCACTTTCTTCTAATTTTATATGTTTGATTAATGATTTTGACTTAGGTAAGTTTTAGTTATGTTTCTAGGCTTAAATTGACTAAAACCTCATAATTTAGGGTCTAAACGACGTAGCTTAGGGGTTAAACAAAATAAGAAAAGACCAAAAAAAACCGACTTAACTGCTGTCGGAGTGATCGGCGAACCTGGTCCATGAACTATGGTCCTACCTACGGTCCGTAGGTCTGTCGTCTGTGGACCAAGATCGATGGACTAGATTCACGGACCGTCCCTACCTATGGTCTGTAGGTCCAGGCTGTCGTTTGGCTTAGAGAATGGGTTTTGGATAAAGATCAACGGACCTGGTCCACAAACTGTAGTCCCACCTATGGACCGTATTGTTTCCTCGTCATTTGGTTCACAAAATGTGTTTGCGGACCAATATCGACGGATCTAGTCCACAGATTGTGGTACCACCTACGGACCGTCATGTTCCTTCATCGTTTGTTTTAGAGAATAGGTCGCTAGAACAAGATCGACAGACCTGGTTCCCAGATCATGGTCCCACTTATAGTTCGTCTTGTTCCTTCGTCTTTTGATTCAGAGAATGGGTCTGTGGAACAAGATCGACGAATCTGGTCCACGGAGTGTGGTCCTACTTACGATCCTAGCTGTCGTTTGGGATATTTGACTTTTCTATGGATGAAGATCGACAGACCTGGTCCACTGACCGTAGTCCTACCTACGGTTCGTTGGTGGCCTATGTAGATAACACTTGCACTTTTGAAAAATCTGAATTTTGGTCTATCTATGATAAAGATTGTTACAATTACAAAAGTCAATTTGACTAATTTTAAAAGTTAAATTTGATTACATTAATTCAATAAATTATACATACATGTTCAACACCTATCATTAGTCATATACTGTAAAATATTTTTCAAAATATAATACTTCCTTCATCCACTTTTTTTGTCTTGTACTTTTTGAAACTCATTTATTTGATTAATTCAAAGTTCAATTAGATACATTAATTTGATATATTAAACAAAAAGTTTAGATATTCAAAAACTACCAAAAGTACAATAAATTGTAATTTTTTTATATGAATATGATGAAAAAATACATTATAAAATGTTGATCAAAGTTTTTATAATTTTACTTTAAAAGAAAAAAACTATGATAATTAAAGTTACCGAGGGGAGTATTAAAGATCAATGATAAGAAAACTATGGTAAAATACAATAATCAATCATTATTTTTTAATAGAAGTGTAATGTTTAAATTGGACAAATGAAAATCAATGAAAAAAGTAGTACTTCTATTATTTTAATTAATGTGACACATTTGTTTTTTTTAGAGTTGAACCGTTTAAGTTTGATTGATAATTTTCTCGTAAAATTTTAATAAATAAAAATAAAATTTATATATTTGTAAACAACATAAATAAGTTACAATAATTAACATCCAAAATATTTAAAAAAAATATAAATAATTTATAATTCAAAATTTACTTATTTGAATCTCAAAATTTGAAATGCGTCACAATAATTGAAAGAGCGAGTAGTTCTTTTTCTTGAACTTTGTGTATAATTAAAAATAGGATAAATAAATTGCCACACAGAAGCATTTCTTTCGAGTTACAAAACAATAAATCATTTAAAGGGGAGAATTTTGATAGTTAAAAGAATTAGTTTTTAAAGGTCGATGCATTAATAAAGTAATAACATTTATGTAATTAAATCAAATAATATATGCAATATATTAATATCTTAATAATATTAAAGGGGGATAATTTTATAAAAGATTTTTACAATCATATTATCACAGGTTATAATATGGCATAATACATAAATATGTCTTTTAACTTGACTTCAAATCACATTTGTATTATTCAACTTTGGATGTGCAAGAATAGTCATTCAAACTTGTATAAAGTTGAACTAACAGACACACATGTCCTACATGTTATCCCACATGTCAATTTTTATATTACGTGGTGTTCTACGTATATTGTCATGTAGGACTCATGTGTTTATTTATTTAAAAGTTGGACAGTTAAAGTGTCTGTTTGTGCATTATGAAAGTTAGAGGTCAAAGTTAAAATTTGAATCCAAATTTAGGGTTCAATATATGTATTATGTCTTATAATATTATCACAGGTTGCAGTCTCATATATATATATATATATATATATATATATATTTTATCCCCTGCTAGACGACGAGTTCTTCAATCAATATCTCATAAAAGTCTTCAGCTTCCAAAGGAGTAATTTGGGGAGGCCTTCAAAATCATCATCTTTATATGCAAGATTCGCCTCAATATCATCATATTTATTTGAGGGAGCTGCTTCATTATCATCATTTTGAAAGGTCAAGTTCGCCTCCACATTATTATCTTTTCTTTTGAGAATGGCTTGATAAAGTTTCACAAAATGATCAAGCGTACGACATTCACGTGCCCAATGACCTTTCATGCCACATTTGTGACAAATATTAATTTTTCCCCGAGAAGGATTATTTTGAGGAACTTTGTTTTTCTCATGTCTATTTCCACCATAATGACGATAATTATTTCGTCCTCTACCACGTCCACGTCCTTGTCCACGATCATGGTCACGACCACGTCCACGAGAATTATTTTCTTTTGACTTAGAATGGTTATGTGTTGCTACAACATTCGCTTCAGGGAATAGAGCAGACCCAGTGGGATGAGCTTCATGATTTTTCATCAACAAAGTATTATTCTACTCAGCCACAAGTAGGCATGTAATTAATTCAAAATATTTCTTAAACTCTTTTTCACGGTATTGTTGGTGTAACAACACATTTGAAGCGTGAAAAGTGGAAAAAGTTTTCTCAAGTCATCATCAATGATAGTATCTCCACATATTTTAATATGAAACTTAATTTATGAATAACAGAATTATAGTCAGTTACAGTTTTAAAATCTTGAAATCAAAGGTGTATCTACTCATATCGAGCTTTTGGTAATACCATAAGTTTTAGGTGATGATATCGATCCTTCAAATTAAGCCATAATTCAAGAGGGTCTTTCACAACTAAGTATTCAGTTTTTAATCCCTCATGAAGATGTCAGAGAAAAATCATCGCCTTCACTTTATCCTGACTTGATGCTTTATTTTCTTGTTTAATAGTATCGCCAAGATCTTTAGCGTCAAGGTGAATTTCAGCATCAAAGACCCATGACAAATAATTTTTCCAGTAACGTCAAGTGCCACAAATTCAAGCTTGGATAGATTTGACATGATAAAAACTAAAAGGAAGATGAGTTAGAAATAATTAATTTGTCTAAGACCAAATTTCTAAAGCAAATGCATGCTAATATCATTAAAAGACCTCTTTGAAAGTGACATAAAGTATTGTTAATCAATCAGTAGTACATTCTTATGAGACAAATTTTGTTTACACTAATAATTAGCAATTCGATGGTGTCACTGTTAAACTAACTTACTATACTATTAATATAAATTCTTTAATATTGCCAAATAAAAGGAATTGTTGATATAAAAAAAAAATTACGAAAAGAAACATACAAATTTAAGGTATATAAGTCAGCAGTATATAAACACACAAAGAAAATTAGCAATACACACATAAATAGGATCAGAAATATTAAAATATAAAAATAATATTTCTATTGTTAGGTAAATAATAATAACATACATAAATAAAATTTTATGTAGTATCTCGAGAAATAAAAATTATGGTGATATTATTTTGTAAGAGTAGTTGAGAGAAAATTATATCCATATCAAAATTAATATAACCCACTAAATAATGATAGAGATAGATATCTCAAATAAAGATTATCAAGTTAACTTAACTAAAATAAATAAATAAGTAAAAAAGAATTAGCAGGTAAACAAAAACATATAAGAGATGATTTATTATACCTAATATATTTGAAAAAAATTAAATTTTGTGCTGATAACGTATTATGAATTAAAATAACATAGAAAAAGTAAAGTGGAGATAGAAATAGAGAGAATGATTAGTCCATTTCCTTTCAATAACATACATATTAATAGGCCAACAAGCTGCTTTTCATCTTGACAAGTGTCAAGGTGTATGAAATGAAGTTTGCCTAGTGTAAGGACACTTGTTTTCTTTTGAAGACATTTAAGTGTCATCACTTGCATTTAATATGGCCCATAACATACATAATTACAACATATATAAAATTGAGAAGTATAAAATGCAAACTAGGACAACATTTAAATATACGATATATCAGTTCATAAGTAACGATACTTGATATAAACACAAATAGCTTCAAAAGTAGAGGAAAATGTTAAAATTTGTAGTAACAAGTTTTCAAATTAACATGGACATATAATAAAAGAAATAAAATTAATAACTATCCAAAACAATAATAAATAGCAGATAACATCCTAACAAATAATGAGAAAATTAAAACATTGACTAACTTTTTTAATACTAGTCAAAACAAAGGCAAGAAATAAATGAAATTAAACTATGTTAAATATAACCAAACAAAGTTAAAGTAGATACAGACAACAGATTATCAAACTCTTAATCCAAAAGCCTAAAAAGGGATAATAACAATACGAAATGAGAATTTAAGAAGGACAAGTATCAATGACAATCTAATAGAAATTAAAACACCAATATTTCTTCGTTAATTATTAAGCTACACTATGCGTCACTTTATAGGAATTGAAAGAAAACAAACCACTATTAATTTATCATGACTCTAATATTTATTGACAAATAAAAAATGTACCCAACTATAGACATAAGCTAAACAAAAATAATAAAATTAAAGCTAACAGTCATAAGCAATAGATGAGAAAAACGTAAAACTAAAAGGGGACCTGAGTGTTACCTTTTCTCGACCAGATCTGGAAGGGGATTTGTCGGAGTTTGTGAGCTTCGTTGGACAAGGCTTGGAGCTGTGGGATTGAGGCGATGGTGTGTGTTTTCTGGTTGCATTTGCTAGAAAATAGAATGGGATTTTGGGGTCGTTTCCAGTGGGGTTTCTGTTTGGTTTTCGCCGGAGAAGGAGATGGGTGTTGGCTGGTTTGGTTTGTGGGTTCTTTGAGCTCGTTAGAAGCTCGCAGTTCGAAGTTCTCCATTAACGGAGGAACTCGACGGAAAAGGGAGCGAACAATGAGTGTTTGGAGGTTGTTTTTCGCCGGATAGAAGAAGCTGCTTGTAGCAGCAATGGAGTGTGAGCTCGGGGTTTTTGGTTTTGGGATTGTTTGAGCTGCTGGATTTGGTCGGAAAACATAGAAAATGGGGTCGTTTTCGTTCGGCTGGTTTGGAGATCATTTTGGTTGTGTTTGGTTGTTTGGTGGCGTTGCTTATTTCGCCAGAAAATGAGGTGAATGGAGATGGGGTTTTGGGGGTCTGATTTGGTAGTTTTCTGGTGCAGGTGGTGGGTTTGAAGCGGCAGTTTGTGGACTGTTTTGGAGTCTTTTTTGATGATTTTTTGGTGGAGCTTTGAGGTCTGGTCGGAGAAGAGGAGAACAAAGCTGATTTTTCTGGTTGTTTTGGCAAGGTTCAGGTGGGGATCTGGTAGTGGTGTTGTTTTGGCTTGAAGCCAGCCGGAAATAGAGAAAGAATGGAGAGGGATGACCAGTGAGGTTGGGTGGTGACTGGCTGAAAGGTTGCCGGAAAGGAAATGAACAGTAGAAAAAAATATTAAATAAAGTAAAATAGAATTCGGAAAATTAAATTCCAATTCTAAAGTATTTATCTATTGGAAAATAGCATACACAGCGGAAGGATTCTAGAATCATACATCTTGCACTAATATAAATAACAATAAAAAATAGTTATCACATACAAAGTATGCTGAAAATTAACTCAGGATTACCTCTTGAAGCGTGTGCAGATATCTTGAAGTAAATCCAACTCCAGTTCTATAGTCTTCTACAGTGATCCCAATCAACAATTGAACTTTCTCAATACTTGGGTAGGCAAGTGGCAAGTATTGTATAGAATACTCTCTCTAATATAGGTTAGAAGATCCTTATTTATAGAGATGTAATCCTAATCCAAGAGGAGAAGAAAAACAAATCTTTTTTCTTCAAGAACTTGAAACACACGTTTCTTTTCCATCTTCTACTAAAAAACAGGATCTCGAGTTCTAGTTAGATTGGGCACTGGAAGGACCACAGAATTTATTACTGAGGCTTCCTATTATGGAAATAATTCTAAATAATTAATTTGAATTATTCTTACCATAATAAATTATAAATCATTCCAAAAAAATTCGTAATTGAACTCCTCTATTTATTTCGAAATTCACCACTAAACACTTATTTGATTCCCCATGTTAGATTACTGATACTAATCAATAAATTAAATTACTGACGAATTTAATTCAATGATTATCTTCTTTAGAGCAATACTTAACTTATTTCAGTGCCTGATTCATAAATTTACCGGCCGGATATTACACATGAAAACTTACAAGCTTCTCATAAAAGTGTATCATCAATCTCTATACTGAGACGTGGATTCCATCAACTAACTATTATTTCACCAATATATATATTATCATCAATCTCTCACCAGGCATATTGACTCCAGCATATCAGAATCTCACCTTTTAAAAATCAAAAGATAATAATATATACAGATCATAAACGTTATATCAAGATTAAGAATATAAGTACATTTAATAGTTTAGAGAATATGTTTTTATCAATCAGTCTAAAACAACTATCTCTGCTTGGTCCCGTTCAATACATACCAAATGCACTAGCACGAGAAGTTAGAACTATGTCATTCTCATAATCAAGATAAATTACATTTAATCTCGTGCTACAATCTTTCTGATGATTTTGTCCAAATTTTCATCTATGATTGTGAACTATAAATTTTAACTTATAAGAACTGATGATTTAATCTTCTGTGTATAAGCCTTAAACTCTATACACCAAATCACTACTATATAAGTTAAGGACACATATATGACAATTGATCTATTTAATGTAACACTTTATTGAATTGAATAAATAAATAACAATTGTTCAATATTAATACTATATCAAAACGCATGGTTAATAGTATATCCTAACAATCTCCCACTTAGACTCATAACCATGCACCTACACTCTAACACCCATTCCTTCAACATGTCTATCAAAGACTTTTGCGGTAAAGCTTTTGTGAAAGGGTCTGCAAGGTTGTTCCTTGATGCAATCTTCGCCACCATCGCATCCCTCTCTGTACTATGTCTCGAATCAAATGGTATTTTCGCTCAATGTGTTTTGCCTTCTTATGACTTCGTGGTTCCTTTGAATTTGCAACCGCTCCACTATTATCACAAAACATTGTAAGTGGCATTTCTATTGCAGGAACAACCGCCAAGTCATTCAGAAAGTTTCTGAGCCACACTGCCTCCTTAGCTGCTTCAGAAGCTGCTACATATTCGGCTTCCATGGTAGAATCAGCAACACAGGTTTGCTTGATGCTTCTCCAAACAATGGCTCCACCTCCCAAAGTAAACACATTTCCTGAGGTCGACTTTCTAGAGTCCATATCAGACTGGAAATGTGAGTCTGTGTACCCTATGGGCACCAACTCATTCGAATGATAGACTAGCATGTAATCCCTAGTCCTTTTCAGGTACTTGATTATATGCTTAATTGCTGTTCAATGTTCTCGTCCAGGATTAGACTAATATCTGCTAACCATGCCTACGGCAAAACAAATGTCAGGTCTAGTGCATAACATGGCATACATGAGACTTCCTACCGCTGATGCATAAGGAACTGTCTTCATGCTTTCTGTTTCCTCATCTGTCTTAGGACATTGATCCTTAGATAAAGAAATTCCATGTCTAAAAGGAAGAAAACCTTTCTTGGAATCGTGCATGCTAAACCTGGTAAGAATTGTATCAATATAAAGAGCTTGAGATAAGCCTAACATCCTTTTCTTGCGATCACGTAGAACCATGATCCCAAGGATGTGAGCAGCTTCTCCCAAATCCTTCATATCAAAGTTTGTGGACAACCATTTCTTAACTGAATTCATCAATCCCACATTATTTCCTATGAGCAAGATATCATCTACATATAATACCAAAAACATCACTTTATCCCCATCCCACTTTTTGTACACACAAGACTCATCAAGACATTGCTCAAAACCAAAGACTTGACTGCAGTGTCGAAGCAAGTGTTCCATGCCCTAGAAGCTTGCTTTAATCCATAAATAGATCTTTTAAGCTTGCACAACATGTGTTCTTTTTCCTTTTTCTATGAAACCATCTGGTTGTCGCATAAATATGCTTTCATCAAGACTTCCATTAAGGAAAGCTGTCTTGACATCCATTTGCCAAATTTCATAATCATAATGAGCAGCAATGGATAAGAGAATTCTAATAGACTTAAGCATGACTACTGGCGAAAAAGTTTCCTCATAGTCGATCCCTTCTTTCTGAGTAAACCCTTTTGCAACAAGTCTAGCTTTGTAAGGTTGCACTTGTCCATCTACTCCTCTCTTTTTCTTATATATCCACTTGCATCCAATGGGTTTGACTCCATCTACAGGTGGTTCTACAAGATCCCAGACTTTGTTGGAGTACATAGACTCCATTTCTGATTTCATAGCAACAATCCATTTTTCTGCATCTTTATCTTGTAGTGCTTCGTCGTAACTCACAGGTTCAGTATTCGACTCTTCAGGGATTCTGTCAAAAGACTCTCCCAAGAGTGCATACCGAAGTGGTTTTCTTATCACTCTCCCACTACAACGAGACACTACAGTTGCAGGGGCAGGTTCAGAGAGAGATTTGCATTATTATGATCTTGTGGTGAACCACATCATTTTTAGGATCTTGAGTTTCCATTTTATCTTCAGTATCTTGCGGTGCAGAGATATCAACAACTTCTTCCTCTAATGCAATCTGCTCATTATTACTACTCCCACTACCTTGATGCAATGAATTTTCAAGATCTTGTACTTGCAGAATTTTATGTTTGTTAACATCTCTCCCACTATTATAATGCAATGGTATGTTAACTCTAACATGTGGGGTTTGAATTTGGTTTTCATTATTTTCATTAGATTGATTTGTTTTCTCTTTGCTCAATTCCTGTAAAACTAGTTTACTTCTAGGAATATGGTTTGTTAAAAATCCGTTTCCAGAAACTTGGCATTGGTAGACACAATGACCTTCTTTTTTCTTTAGGATTATAAAACATACCACCTTTCGTTCCTTTAGGGTATCCAATAAAAACACATACTTCTGTTTTAGGTTCCAATTTTGCTGCTGCCTTCCCTTTTAATACATGTGCTGGACATCCCCAAACCCGAATATGTCTCAAACTAGGTTTGTGCCCAGTCCACAGTTCAATGGGTGTCAAAGGAACAGATTTAGAAGGAACTAAGTTCAGAATGTAATTTGCAGTTTCTATGGCATATCCTCAAAACGAATGCGGCAAATAAGAGTAACTCATCATTGATCTAACCATTTCTAATAGAGTTCTATTTCTTCTTTCTGCTACACCATTTTTTTTGTGGCGTTCTAGGTGCAGACATTTGAGATGTAATTCCTTGTTCTGATAAGTAACTAATAAAATCATTAGAGAGGTATTCGCCACCACGATCAGATCGCAATGACTTGATATATATTCCATGTCGTTTCTCTGTTTCACCTTAAACTCTTTGAATTTCTCAAAGCATTAGACTTACAAACTTACAACGCAACAAATATATATAAACATATTTTGAGTAGTCATCAATGAAGGTCACGAAGTACTCCATACCCACCTCTTGCTTGAATGTTCATTGGGCCACACAAATCAGAATAATTAACTCTAGTTTATCATTGACTCTATTTCCTTTTGAGGGAAAAGGTCTCTTAGTCATTTTTCCTTCTAAACAAGATTCACATGTTGGTAGTGGTCCTCCACTTTTAATGAACCTAAAGGTCATCTCGAACCAACCTTGAAATCCTATCTAGATTTATATGACATAGACGCAAGTGCCATAGATAAGTCTCATTAAAATCAGAAGAACGTTTTCTTTTACTTGAAAGGTTAAAATTAATTCAATTCTATGATTTGTTGCAGTTCTGGAGAGACATTAATAATAAAAAGACCATCAATCAATGTACCAGCAGAGACAAGATGTTTATTATAACTAATAACACAACCGTTATCAGAAAAAGTAACATCATAACCATCTCTCAAAACTTTAGAAACTGAAATCAAATTTCTTCTAACAGCAGGTGCATATAGAACGTCTTTTAAAATTAAAACTCTACCACTATCAAACGAAAAATTAATATTTCCTAATGCTAAAACTGGAGCTGCAGAGCCATCTGCTTGAAAAACGCTAACTTCACTCTAGTCAGCTTGCGCGTTTCTTGAAACTCCTGCATAGTAGTGCAGATATGATCAGTGGCTCCTGAATCTACACACCATGAAGTGATAGAAACAGCCGCTAAAAATGTTTCAACGACAAGTGAAAGTGAGTTACATGGTTTGTTTTTCTTCTTGGCTAAGAAAACTGGACAATGTGCCTTCCAATGACCTGACATCTTGCAATGAAAACACTTACCCTTAGACTTTTTCACTCCCCCAGTTGGAGGTGCAGTTGCCTTAGCTTTGTGAGACTTTTTCTTCTTCTGTCCACCTTTCGGTTTAGAAGTAGAACCTTTCTCAACATTAAGTGCCATTGATGGTGCATATTTTTTGACAAGGGTCTCTGTCGCCTGTAGCTCATTCAACAATTGTGCCAAAGATAGACTCATCTTATTCATATTATAATTTAGGCAAAATTGTTGAAAACTTTCAGGCAGAGACTGCAATATCATCTCAACTTGGGAGTCATTGTCAATTTCAGCCCCCAAAACCTCTAGTTCATTCAGAACCTATCATCTTCAGAACATGGTCTCTTACAGGAGTGCCTTCAACCATCTTAGTGTTCATGAGAGTTCTCATGGCAGTCTGCTTAGCTGATCGACCCTGGTCTCCAAACATTTGTTTGAGATTCTCTAGAATTTCAAAAGCAGACAACATAGCTTGATGTTGATGTTGCAAAACATTTGACATTGAAGCCATAATGTAACATCGCGCCATCTCAACAGCTTTGCGCCATTTTTGATAAGCTAACTTATCCTCATCACTCGACTGATCATTTGGTTTCAATGGACATTCCTCATGAAGCACAAACTTATATTCTTCAGCAGTTAACACAATGTCAAGATTTCTCCTCCAGTCAACATAGTTAGAACCCTCTAGTTTGTTTTGACCCAAAATAGTACTAATGGGATTAAAAGGAGACATGTTGAATCTGAGATTGAAGAAATAGTTACAATAGATCAATAACATAGTCATATAACATTGAATATTTATATTCAAACTCATGATATACATATACATTCATTCATCTTAAATAGCCAATCGTTGGGATTGGAGACTATTCATACAATATACATATATAATGACCGATTATTCACTCCATAAACTTATACAGACCTAACTCAGTTGGAGAGTCTACTATTACTTTAAGTCAAGAAAAAATCCTCTAGTTGCATTGATCTAATTATATATTACTCAGTTTAGGAGAGTTAATACAAATTATCAAACTAGCGATTAAATACGTAATGACTTGTATTAAATTCATCCGATGGGAGGAAGATCTAAGCCAACAACACATAAACTTAATACTTCATTACTATTTAATCTTGGTAAAAAATTTTTTTAAAAAAAAAAAATTACTCATCACTATTTTATTTTCTTGGTAAATTTTATGCCAATAAATTTCTAGAAAGAAACTATGCAAACACAAAAAATTTCAGAAAGCAAATATGCTCACACTAAATCTCCAATACATTCCATGTGTCATCTCATACATATTCATTAATATATACCTCTTGAGAAGATAACATATAATAATGTAAAATTTAGAAAAAATCTTGGTTCACTAAAAAAAATAAAAAAATTGTGACTCCAATAACCTGAACAGAAAAATTACACCCATACTGTTTTAATAATCAATGATTCCTTTTCTACCAAATCACGTTAGCTAAATTAATTTTTTTTCCAGCCAACACTTCTCTTAATATACCAGCAACAACCAGCCGATTTAATGAGAAAATAAAAAATTATGAGCTATCTCACAAAGATGACGCCACAAAAAAAAACGACATGTGCATGTTGCCATTAAATTTCTTTACAAAATTCTTCATCATATAGTACGAAAATTTTGCATGATCTCGTGAAAATACTTATCAGAATTTAGTGATTATTTTCATAAATACTATATATTACTTGTATGCATTAA
This sequence comes from Solanum peruvianum, assembly GCA_027705065.1. NCBI lineage: Eukaryota > Viridiplantae > Streptophyta > Magnoliopsida > Solanales > Solanaceae > Solanum > Solanum peruvianum. Next base: position 26,740 of record JAKWJD010001470.1, on the reverse strand, counting down.
ACAAAACCAAACCAATTCAGTTCTTCTTGTTTTGTCCTTTTCGTGATAAAACAAAATTCACAACCATGAATCATACATACATTTCACATACACATATTTTAGGTTATATCAAGATGCAAGTATGGCTCTTGATGCCAATTGTTGGAAAATAGCATACACAGCGAAGCATTCCAGAATCATACATCTTGCATGAATATAAATAACAATAAAAATAGTTATCACATACAAAGTATGCTGAAAATAAACTCAGGATTACCTCTTGAAGCGTGTGCAGATATCTTTAAGTAAATCCAACTCCAGTTCTATAGTCTTCTACAGTGATCCCAATCAACAATTGAACTTTCTCAATACTTGGGTGGGCAGTATTGTATAGAATACTCTCTCTAATATAGGTTAGAAGATCCCTATTTATAGAGATGTATTCCTAATCCAAGAGGAGAAGAAAAACAAATCCTTTTTCTTCAAGAACTTGAAACACACGTTTCTTTTCCATCTTCTACTAAAAAATAGGATTCTGAGTTCTAGTTAGATTGGGCACTTGAGGGACCACACAATTTATTACTGAGGCTTCCTATTATGGAAATAATTCTAAATAATTAATTTGAATTATCTTACCATAATAAATTACAAATCATCCACTAAAAATTCGTAATTGAACTCCTCTATTTATTTCGAAATTCACCACTAAACACTTATTTGATTCCCCATGTTAAGATTACTGATACTAATCAATAAATAAATTACTGACGAATTTAATTCAATGATTAACTTCTTTTGAGCAATACTTAACTTATTTCATGTGCCAGATTCATAAATCTACCGGCCGGATTTACACATGAAAACTTACAAGCTTCTCATAAAAGGTGTATCATCAATCTCTATACTGAGACATGGATTCCATCAACTAACTAATTATTTCAACCAATATATATTATTATCATCCAATCTACCAGGCATATTGACTCATCTCAGAATCTCACCTTTTAATAAATCAAAATGATAAATAATATATACAGATCATAATCGTTATATCAAGATTAAGAATATAAGTACATTTAATAGTTTAGAGAATATGTTTTTATCAATCAGTCTAAAACAACTATTTCTGCTTGGTCCCGTTCAATACATACCAAATGCACTAGCACGAGAAGTTAGAACTATGCCATTCTCATAATCAAGATAAATTACATTTAATCTCGTGCTACAATCTTTCTGATGATTTTGTCCAAATTTTCATCTATGATTGTGAACTATAAATTTTAATTTATAAGAACTGATGATTTAATCTTCTGTGTATAAGCTTAAACTCTATACACCAAATCATCTACTATATAAGTTAAGGACACATATATGACAATTGATCTATTTAATGTAACACTTTATTAAATTGAATAATAAATAAACAATTGTTCAATATTAATACTATATCAAAACACATGGTTAATAGTATTCCTAACATTATCATCACTTATTTATTTATTTTGGATCTAATAGAGCCTTAAATAAAAGTATTGTTATACAATGAACCTAAATCATGGGCTTAAGATTGAGGCTCAAAATTATTGGCCACTAAAATATCTAGGCCAAAGTCATATGCGGCCACTCAAACTTGTCCCGATTATTCATTTAGACACCTCAACTAGACGTACTACTTATTGAACATTTCAATCATTCTGAATTTGAACCATTTGAACATTTTTTCGAGAATAAACAAAAAATAAAGAATGTGTGAAATACACTCGCACTGACATGTCAATTTGACCAATCAAATAATGACATGTGTTATTTTTTAATCCACAAAATTATTTAAACATTATATTATAAAGTAAAAAAATAAAATTATTTAAAGTAAAAAAAATGAAAAAAAAAGTAAAACCTAAACTTCCCTGCCTTCAACTGGAACAAAACATACATTTCCTCTAACTCCATTAATGGCTACCTCCCCTCCCTGTACAGTTCCTCTTTTAACCCAACAATTTTTTTTTCATCAGCTTTTTTATTATTATAACTTTTTACTTCATCTCGTTTTTTAGGTAGAGAAAGATGGGAAAAGAATCTCTTCAAATAATTTATAAATGAAACAAAATGCTAAGAATTTTGAAACCATTAGAATGGTGGGGGAAGAAGATAACCACTGATACTAAGAATTTTAAAAACATTAGAATGATGCGGGAAGAAGATAAACACTGATGTATGGGTATGGGGTTAGGGTTGGGTGGGGTTGATAGAAATAGGGAACAAGAAGAAGACAAATAGGGAAGAAGAAGAAGACAACTGTTCTTCTTCTTTTTTGTAAATTTTTTTTAAAAAAATTAACTTAGTGGTATAAATTAAGAGAAAAAAAAAAAAAAAATTATTTTTAATAAATTAACGCGCTCAAGGAAAGTGGATTACACGTTTTTTTTGCCATGTCAGTATTTTGTGTCAATAGGAATGACTTTTGACAAATAAAGTGTTCAATGGCACAAGGATTAGTTGAGGTGTCTAAATGATTTATGCGGACAACTTTGAGTGGCCGGAGATGACTTAGGCCAAATATCTATGTATTAAATTGTATTCGTATTTAAATAAAATTTTAATTATGCAAAATATATGAATATTTATCGATATAACAAATAAAATTGATATTAAAAAATATATAATGACATATAGAAATGTAATTTTAATATTACCTAAATGATTAAAAAAATTATAAATAAGAATAGTAATCGATAAACTTATTAAAATTATAAAAACAATCATTTTAAACTGTTTAATAAATAAACTCAAAAATTACGAATCTTGAAAATGTTAGGCTAAATTGGATATCAACACAAATTGTATATAATCATCCTATACACTTATAATTATACAGTTTGTTTTTATATATTTCGTTTTATACACTTAGTTTATACAATTTTCTGTACAAATCTCTTTCTCGTTTTATACAGTTCAATTTATATAATTCACTTTAATTGCATATGTATAGCGAATTATACATATATATGTCTATTATGGAGCACATTTATGCGAACTTCGTTATAGCATATAAATATGGACTTTATGTTTGCTATATATGTGAAAGTTGCTCTATATTTTTTAATTATTTTTTATTGGCCCACGGGTCGGCTCTATCGGTATTTCTCAAGCCCCTCAAATCAGCAGGCTTACTCAGGCCGGGCTAAAATTTTTTTTTTCTTAAATGGACTCCCAAAATCTTAACCCACCCCTATTAAATCCCGTGTTAGGCCAGGCTGGCCAACAGGCCTAGCCCTTATTAACGACTCTATATATTAACACTTTACAGATATACATTCGTGAATAGGATTTGATTAAATCTAAATCCAAAATAAATTAAGTTAATAAATGAATAAATCAATTCACACAAAACTATTTGGGCGGAAACTAATTGAAAAATTGATGGTAACTCGATTCGCTCAATCCTTACTAATCTATAAGATTTCCAATCAATTTAAACGATGTTAGGTTATTAGCATTTTAATATTAATATTTAACATATTAACTTGCTTTATTTTGGAGATATAAGAATGAACATTGGAATGGATGACTTCTACATCATCCATTAGCATTGGTTATCCATCAATGTATTTCATTCTTAATTCCTCCATTACTCTCTTTGTAACCTATGTAACATATGTAACTCCCTTTGTAACATATGTAACATATGTAACTCCTATTGTAACTTATGTAACCTATGTAACTCCCATTGTAACCTATGTAACTCCTAAGGCCATTATCTTCACTATTTACTACCTCCATTATCTTCCTATTCATTGCTAGGAAGACTTCTTGTAGTATAAATAGTGGTAGTCTTCATTTGGTTTTAGAAACACACAATTCATAAGAGAAAACAAAGAGTGAAAGAGTTAGTCTAAAAGAGAATTCTTATTAGTTGAAGGGAGGTGTTCTTTTTTGTGGAGCTTTGGACTCAACTCTTGTCCAGAGTTGTTGAGTTATACTTTGTGAAGGCTGTTGTATCCTGGAGGGGACAAGTCAAAGAGGACTACTGCTGGACCGGTGAAAACATTTGTTGCAGTGGGCTTGAATCTCCTTAAAGAGAGCGAGATATCCGCGCCTCAGCCTGAAGAGATTACTTTCTTCATTTTATTTTCAATTGTAATCTTGCAATTTTATTATCTTGTAAGTTTTTTCACTAACAATTTTAAGGAGATTCAAGATGGCTACAATTGAAAAAACCGCGGATGTCAAGATGGGAGATCTTAACAAGCCATTTCGGTTCAATGGTAACCATTTCAAGAGATGGAAGGGTAAAGTACTTTTCTACTTAAGTCTTCTCAATGTTTCTTATGTATTAACGGAAAAGAATCCAAATAAAGAAGACATCACCACTATGAATGATGATGAAACTATTTCTCATCTAGAAAAAGTGGAAAGGTACGATTGTGATTCCTATAAGTGTCGGTATTATCTTCTTAATTGTCTATCTGATAATTTTTATGATTATTATGATAGAACTTACTCTAGTGCAAAGAAAATTTGGAAGGCATTGCAGAGTAAGTACGATACCGAAGAGGCTGGAGCGAAAAAATATGCAGCTAGTAGATTTTTTCGTTTCCAAATGGTGGACAACAAATCAGTGGTAGACCAAGCTCAAGACTTCATCATGATTGTTGGAGAGCTTAAGTCCGAAGAGGTTAAAATTGGAGATAACCTTATTGTTTGTGGCATAGTGGATAAACTTCCACCTTCTTGGAAGGAATTTCAAAAAACTATGCGCCACAAACAAAAGGAAACCTCTCTTGAAACCTTGATAATGAAAATCCGCATGGAAGAAGAAGCAAGAGGCCAATGCACTTTTACAAACAGAAGAGAACAACATCACATCGAAGGTAAATTTAATTACTTCGAATAATGCTACTCCTGAAACTCACAAAAATACTTCTTTAAAGCCTAAGAAGAAAAAATTTAAGAAAAATAATGGTGAAAATCACCAAGCACAAAATCAACAAGTTCAAGAAAAGGGACCATGCTTTGTTTGTGGCAAGAGTGGGCATATTGCTCGATTTTGCAGATTCCGGAAACGTGGTCCTAACCCTCAGGCAAACGTTCCGAAGAACCTTTTGTGGCGGTAATTACCGACATAAACATGGTTGAGAATGTTGATGGATGGTGGGCTGATTCTGGTGCAAACCGTCATGTCTGTTATGACAAAGACTGGTTTAAAAAATATACTCATTTTGAGGAGCCCAAAACCATCATGCTTGGTGATGCTCACACTACTCAAGTGCTTGGAAAGGGAGATGTTGAATTGTGTTTTACTTCTGGAAGGATATTAACATTGAAAGATGTATTTTATACTCCTTCTATGAGAAAAAATTTGATGTCTAGTTTTCTTCTTAATAAAGCAGGGTTTAAACAGATTATTGAATCTGATCAATATGTAATAGTGAAGAAAGGTATTTTTGTGGGGAAGGGGTATGCATGTGATGGGATGTTTAAGTTGAATGTTGAAATGAATAAAACTTCTACTTCTGTTATATGCTTTCTTCTACTAATTTTTGGCATGCTCGTTTGTGTCATATTAATGATCGTTATGTTGGAATCATGAGTAGTTTAGGATTAATCCCAATGGTTAAAAAGAATTTTGAAAAGTGTGAGGCTTGTAGTAAAGCCAATATCACTAAAAGGCCTCATTTTCAAGTTGAAAGAAAAACTGATTTGTTAGAATTAGTTCATACTGATATTTGTGAACTAGGTGGAATTCTAACTCGTGGAGGTAATAGATTTTTATCACTTTCATTGATGATTTTTCTAAGTTTACATATGTTTACTTGATGAAAAATAAAAGTGATGCTTTTGAAAATTTCAAAACTTATCTCAATGAGGTTGAAAATCAGTTTGGAAGAAAAATAAAAAGAATTAGAAGTGATAGAGGCCATGAATATGAATTAAATGAGTTTAATTCTTTTGTTAGATCATTGGGAATAATTCATGAAACTACTCCTCCTTACTCTCCTTCGTCTAATGGAGTAGCAGAAAGGAAAAATAGAACTTTGGTTGAATTGACTAACGTCATGCTTATTGAGACACATGCACCTTCAAATTTTTGGGGTGAAGCTATCTTAACTGCTTGTTATGTGTTGAATCGTGTGCCTCATAAAAAGTCTAAATTGACACCTTTTGAATTGTGGAAAGGTTACAAGCCAAGTTTGGGATATCTAAGAGTTTGGGATTGTCTAGCCTTTGTGAGGCTAATGGATCCCAAGATTACAAGTTGGGTAAGAAAGTTACTACTTGTGCTTTTCTTGGTTATGCTTCAAATAGTACAGCCTATAGATTTTTTAACCTTAAAGATAATATTGTAATAGAATCTGGTGATGCTATTTTTCATGAAAATAAATTTCCTTTTGATACTAAAAATAGTGGGGGTCAAAGGATTGAACAAAATATTTTGTCACTACCTAGTTCTTCTACTTCAACTTTGAAAAATAAAGAAGTTGTTGATTTTGAGTTAAGAAGAAGTAAAAGAGCTAGAGTAGAAAAGATTTTGGTCCTGATTTTTATGTGTTTAATGTTGAAAATGACCCTCTAACTTTGAAAGAAGCATTATCTTCACATGATTCTATTTTTTGGAAAGAGGCTGTAAATGATGAAATGGAATCTCTAATTTCTAATAAAACTTGGAAGTTAGTTGATTTACCACCGGGTTGTAAAACAATTGGTTGCAAATGGGTCTTAAGGAAAAGTTGAAACCGGATGGAACTATTGATAAAAACAAGCTAGGCTAGTTGCAAAAGGTTTTAAACAACTAGAAGGCCTAGAATTTTTTGATATTTTTCTCCGGTAACAAGAATTACATCCATTAGACTTTTAGTTGCTATGGCTGCAATTTTTGATTTGCAATTCATCAAATGGATGTAAAAACTGCTTTTCTAAATGGAGACCTAAATGAAGAAATTTATATGGACCAACCCGAGTGTTTTGTTGAAGCAGGCCAAGAAAGCAAAGTATGTAAACTTACTAAATCCCTATATGTCTTGAAACAGGCACCAAAGCAATGGCATGAAAAGTTTGATTCCTGCATGAAAACAAATGAGTGTGATAAGTGCATATATCATAAGTCTTGGAATAATTCTCATGTGATTATTTGCCTATATGTTGATGATTTGTTGATCTTTGGCTCTAACATGAATGTTATTGATGAATCTAAAAATGTTTTTAGAAGCCATTTTGATATGAAAGATCTTGGTGAGGCAAATTTTATTCTTGGAATAAAAATAACAAGAACATGTGAGGGGATTTTCCTTGACCAGTCATTATGTTGAGAAAATTTTGAAAAAATATAACTTTCATGATTGCAAGCATGTTGCTACTCTACTTTTTTGATTCAAGTGTTCACTTATTTCCTGTTGAAAGTGAAAATGATGTAATAAATCAAAAGGAATATGCTAGTATAATCGGAAGTTTGAGATATGTGACTGATTGCACTAGGCCTGATATTGCATATGCAGTAGGAGTACTTGACAGGTTTACAAGCAAGCCAGGTAATGAACATTGGCATGCTATAACAAGAGTTATGAGATATTTAATTGGAACGAAAATTGTGGTTTGTTCTATAAAAAATATCCTGCTGTACTTGAAGGCTTTTGTGATGCGGATTGGAACACTTTGTCAGGTGATTCCTGTTCTACAACTGGTTATGTCTTTACTTTAGGTGGTGGTGCTGTTTGTTGGAGATCAAAAAAAGCAAACTATAATTGCTAACTCTACCATGGAGGCTGAACTAATTGCTTTAGCTTCAGCTAGTGAGGAAGCGAATTGGTTAAGAGATTTATTGTTTCAATTCCTTATTTTGAAAAACCAATTCCTCCTATTTTAATTCATTGTGATAGCACCGCTACATTGGTAGAGTTCAAAACCGTTATTACAACGGTAAATCCAGACCTATAAGGAGGAAACACAGTAATGTAAGATTGTATTTGACAAATGGTATCATTAATTTTGATTATGTCAAATCTTGTAATAATAATGCAGATCTTTTTACTAAGGCCTTAACGAGAGAAAATATCTGGAGAACATCAAGGGGATTGGATTGAAGCCTATAAATCCTTGAGTCATATATGAGGAAACCCAACCTGGGGACTAGAGATCCTTTAACAAGGTTTAAAGGAAAATACTAATCATATGATGACATGTTGTGAAAAATACACTATTTTTTTGTTCCCTCCCTATGATGTGAGTGCATTATTTCCTGTAGTTTATGAAGGTTGAATTGGTAAAACTCTCAATGAATATCTGTAGCCCGTATGGGTGGAGTATTAAGCTTACAGAAGCACTCTCGATAGATTTAACCTATGTGATGTGTGGAAGTAGGTCGCTTCCTATGAGAATGGGGCTTATTCTCAAATGCACTCATGAAACTGGGATAGCACATGGCCATAACGTGCTGGCTGTTAAAGCTCATGTCAACACCTTGATTATTATGTGTGAGCAGTGATATTTTATTTCCCTTAAGCAGTCATAGTTCAAGTCTGAGACCACTACGACTCTGGAGTAAAAGTTACTATTTCACTAAGTGGAGGTTCAATGCAGAGCACACCTTCATTATGCATAGTAGTCTTCCTTCAGCTGATATACTCTCTTATCTAAATATTAAAATGAGTGGGGATTGTTAGGTTATTAGCATTTTAATATTAATATTTAACATATTAACTTGCTTTATTTTGGAGTTAAGAATGAACATTGGAATGGATGACTTCTACATCATCCATTAGCATTGGTTATCCATCAATGTATTTCATTCTTATTCCTCCATTACTCCCTTTGTAACCTATGTAACATATGTAACTCCCTTTGTAACATATGTAACCTATTAACTCCTATTGTAACTTATGTAACCTATGTAACTCCTAAGGCCATTATCTTCACTATTTACTACCTCCATTATCTTCCTATTCATTGCTAGGAAGACTTCTTGTAGTATAAATAGTGGTAGTCTTCATTTGGTTTTAGAAACACACAATTCATAAGAGAAAACAAAGAGTGAAAGAGTTAGTCTAAAAGAGAGTTCTTATTAGTTGAAGGGAGGTGTTCTTTTTTGTGGAGCTTTGGACTCAACTCTTGTCCAGAGTTGTTGAGTTATACTTTGTGAAGGCTGTTGTATCCTGGAGGGGACAAGTCAAAGAGGACTACTGTTGGACCGGTGAAAACATTTGTTGCAGTGGGCTTGAATCTCCTTAAAGAGAGCGAGATATCCGCGCCTCAGCCTGAAGAGATTACTTTCTTCATTTTATTTTCAATTGTAATCTTGCAATTTTATTATCTTGTAAGTTTTTTCACTAACAAACGATACATGAATAATACTTAATAATGCTTCTCTTCTTGCAATGGGTTGTGCTCAATGATCAAAGTTTGAATTAATAAATATATATAAGCATTAATACATCTGATAGTAGTTAAAGATTAGTTTAGTGGATAAGGCATTTTGAAAATTTCTTGAGATTTTGTTCTAAACTTCTCTAATATATTACTAGCCCGTGATTATAATTTTTACTATAAGAGTTCTCTATTAATTGAACACGTAAATCAAAAATCAAAATAATCTTTTTTCCCTTTTTCATTTATTCACTTTCCTAAAAAAAATATCTTTTTAGTTTGCACATTTCATTTATTAAGTTGACTATTCATATTGAATTCTGTATATTTCTCCTCGAATTTTATTTATTAAATAACTTTGTGTGTGATGTTAGAAAAATATGAAAGGTGATAGAATCATAAACAATGTAATTAACATTTAAAAAAATCACAAGAGTTATAAAATAAGAATAAAATCATATTCTAAGTTTTCTCTCATGATTATGCAAAGCGAAAGGAAGTGTGCCAGTAATATTTTATACTTTCTCTATTTGATATTAACTTAATAAAAAAATAATTTAAGGACATAATTTATACTTTACCTTTTATAATATAAATTTTAAGTAGTGTAATTTATCTAGAAATTTTAAATTTCAATAAATGAAAGGCCAAATACGGAAAAAAATAATCAAATGTCTATCTTAAACTTTGAACAGTATAATTATTTTGAACAATAAAAAAATACTCAAAATTTTTAATTAATATGAAATAGAAATAGATTAAATGAATAATAATTTATTAATTAATGTTGCAAATGATAATAATGACTTTTTAAAAAAGAATGGAGTGGAGTTTAACGCAAAATTGAATATTTTTATTGGTTAAGGATTCATGAAAAAATTTGGGCTGCTTAAGTTGTAATGGATCAATTTAGACATAAGCAAATCAATCAATTATCAAAATCACTTCAATCCAAACACATTTGTGTATGAACGAATTAAATGAAATACATGTGTTTGAGTTAGTTTGCCACACCTAACAATATTAATTACTAGACAAGATAAGGGTCAAGACTTTGATCATTTTAAATTTCTTTTACCTATACAAAGATTAAGAAAAAAATGTATCATACTCTCACACTTATTTTAAACATCGTTTCTAGTTAAGATTGATAGTGATTTTAATTTTAAGATCGTAAATTTATATCACAAAGAGATTAACAAATCATGAGAAATTAAAAAAGGAAAAAGAAAATTATGACAAATTTATATTTGATTAAAAATTTTGTGAAAGGTTCTATTTTTCTTTGAACTTTCATAATAAGTTATATTTGTTCATCTTTACATTTTTAAAATATATTTATCATTTTCACCTAACTTTAGAACCATATTTGTCACTTGTACTTTAAAAGATTGATCATATTTACCTTATGACATTAAATCTTCACATTATTAATATATTTGCCCTTCCTTCTAATTTTAAGATCATATTTGCAGTTATTCTCTCAAAACAATATATTTACCCCAGAACATTAAATCCATATGTCTACAATATATTTGTCCTCTTCATCTAATTTTGAAGGTCATATTTACTTGCGTAATCTAAAAATTAATTACATTATATATTCCTACTATTATTCCCTGTATGTAGGTTAGGAAAAATAGAAAAAGAAAATAGACATATATATGCATAATTAAATACCAATCTGAGTCCATATAAATCAATGTGTTTTGTTAAGCAATTTAATCCCTTCAAGTACCCAAGGTTACAAATTAATTTTACCCAAGATAAAACGGATTAACCATTAGAGAATTAGTGGTACCTCAAACTTCACTAATTTCAGTGAACGAAAGAACCAACAACGAGAGCAGACACAGACTCTGTCGATCAACAACTTTATTTATGTCAGAAAAAGTATGAAGAGAAGAAAAACTTTTCAGTATTAAAAATCGAAAAAAAAATCCTTATTTGAAGCCATTTGCAAAAAGGAATGCGTTTGTTCAGACAAATCTGTTCAGAACTAATTTTTCCAGAACATTGTGTCCTTTTGTGAATAAGTAACGTCTTTTCGGAAGGAACAAATCCTTTCAAACGAATTTACCGTTACGCTCAAATTTTAAATAATTTATTGCAAAATTAATTCCGTTATTTAATAACATTCTGAATTAATTAATTTATAATAGAAAGGACATCAATTAATGTGATTAATTAAATGAATTTTGTCCAAATTTTTTAAATCAATTTCGAAGCCGAAAGCGTAGCCGAGCGAGCGACGATGACAATGCGAGAGGGCACCTTCTTCTTAACTCTTTAAGAACTAAAAAAGTGTTTCCTAATTTAAGGACAACAATTTTACTTTCTTCTACCAATACGGAAGAAATGACTTTTTATTTGCAATATGCTGACTTTTCATTTTTTTCTCCAAAATTGGTTACCCCACATTTTGCATTTTCTCTTCTTATTTTTCATTCACACATTGCTAAAACTCAAAAAAAAAAAAAAAAACACATGAATGGAGAATGACTATTGTCAAAACACATGCATGAAAAACTTGTGTCTCGTAAGTAAGGGTTAATTGCATCTGAATAAGTAGGTTTTCCTTTAAACTTTTCATAGTGAATATAAACTAGATATACTCGGTCAATCGTTAGATTTGATATGTTTGAACCGTCGAGTTTTGGTGTACACCTAGACAACATAAGTAACAAAATCAACCCTTGAACTATATTTGGTTCTCATTATTTTTTTCGTTTTAGCCATGAACACATCTCGATTAATAAGTACTTAAAGAACTGGCGTTACCAGATTCTCCTTGAAGTAGCTTACACTTCACACTCACATAGGTGATTTCTAACTGTGTTATCCCGTAGATAGACTATTTGATATACCTCGTATCAAACTTAGAAGCCATTAAAAAGTCTTTATGTCTTTATCCTGGTTACAGAACAGTGTCTCATCATGAGAATGGACCATAAAATAATTTTTTGACAATGTAAATAAAATTGGAAATCTTGATGTGCCATGGAGGATGGACAAATTTCTAAGGGTTTAAGATGAAGTATTGGTGAGTCCTCATCGATTCGAGGACAATATCCACGTGTTCCTTTACGTCTTAGTATTTATTTTGTTGTCTTGTATGGGCTTATGTCCCAAGTATTGTAGACTCTAAAGTTTAGATGGTTCAAGGAGATGTTGTAAAGATTTAATGTTTTAAATGAAAGTCTTCCTCTTATGTAATGATTATGGAAAGAGTTCTTCGCGCGTGAAGAAAATTTTAAATTCTTACTCATTTTAGTATGTTTATTATGCAATGAATGATATGAGTTTCTTAGATGAGACTTCTTGAAGTCTCATTTGCCATGTGGCGACACAAGGATGCTCTAACTTCTAGGGTATATGTGTGGGTCGTGAACTCTATTGGAGCCAAAACTCAAGGAAGGTCTTGGATTAGAGAATTGAGTGGAGATTCTTTATCAAATTGAAGAATAAGCTTCATTGAGGTATGATTTTTGATCCTTGAAACTCTATTACTTTCAAAGATGTTTTCTAAAGTTTTCAAAGATGAATTGTCTAATTTCATGATCTATGCATGGGTTCTTGCATTAAAGGTTTTTAAGTATTGAATATTGATTGAATTGATATTAATTTGATGATTTTAACTCAATTAACCAATGAACCCATGTAATTGAGGAACCCTAATTTTTGACTACTTTATGAGTTACTTAATATTGACTTAATGCTTATGAATTCTAGTGTAGTTTTCTATAGGCTATCTAATGATGTAAGAAATGTATTTAATTGATGTATAGGTTGTATTAGATTGATAAATCTATGTTGAATTAACCTAGTTTCATTGAGTATTAAGATTTATGCATTGAATTGATGTTCATGGCCATGGGTAAGGGCCTTATGATATTGAATTGGATGATTTAGTAGTGGATTGAGGTGTTGAGGATGGAGTGGTGGTACGCTTCCCTAATTCCCTTTAATTATGATTATTAGACTTAAATTATGTTGTGATTTGTATGGTCCACTCATGGTGGCGATATTATGTGCTTTACTTGCAATTAATGTGGCATTCTAAAAGCATTGCAAAGAGATTGTCCATCTGTTCTTTGGATTCAACAAAATTTGGTTTATATTTTTTGCTTGCGCTTGTCCCCGACCTCGTCATTCAGTATTCCTATGACCATGTTTTCCGCAATTGAAGAAGTTTTCATTGAATTTCTTCTTAGGAGGATTGCTCTTTGGATTAGATGCTTTCTTTCTTTTCTTTGATTTTGTTGTATCTTCTTCAACAATATTTATTCCATATATTATTGAATTACCATATAACCTCTTTTCTGTGGACTTTTTATCCTCTTCGATTCTCAACCTTACCATGAGATCTTCAACAGTCATCTACTTGCATTTATGTTTCAAGTAGTTTTTGAAGTCTTTCGACAACGGAGGTAACTTCTCAATAATGGTCGCAACTTGAAGAACATCATTCACAATCCTTCCTACATTAAAGATTATGCGAGTAGTAAGAATAGACTTAATATTTTCAACATAGGCATTAAATAAATTTATACCTTCATCAAGAAGATCATGAATTATGACCTGCAGTTCTTGAACTTGGGTGACGGTGGTCTTACTTTCTATCATCTTATAGTTCCAAAACTTTGCCACAATGAACTTCTTCATTCCAACATCCTATGATTTGTACTTCTTTTCTAAAGCATCCCAGAGTTCATTTGACGTCTAGACATTAGTGCGCACATTATGCAAATTATTTTGCAGGCCACTAAGAATATAATTTTTACATAAAAAATCTGAATGTGTCTATGCTTATGTCACCAATAATCATTCTTCAGTTGGAGTTTCATCCGGCAGAACAGGAACGTTCTCACTAATGAACCGTTAAGACTCAACATAATCGGATACAAGAACACCTTCTGCTGTCATATCTTGAAGTTGACTCCAGATAACTTTGCAGGTTTTCTCAGCCAGTGCAAGGGCAACAATTGTATTGCCCTTTTCTAAACCCAATAACTTTACAATTTTATTGCCTAAAAAGGTTTTCAAAATAATTGTAACTACAATTGAACAAGGAAATGTGAATTAATATATGCTCTAAGGTTGAAAATATCTTTAAAATGAAGAGTCCATTAATTTTATAATTCTAAAATGAAAATCGAAAATTGAATTCATTAATTATGAAATTTATTTGTCCTTTTTAAAAGACGTATGTCGCTGGTTGGACTCGAACTAAGCGCTTGAAGTCCATTTCTTTAGTACAAGTTGTTTCAATAAATAATAATTTTGCACTTATAAGTTCACCAAATATTCTCTTATTTTAGAAAAGCCAAGCAGAAAATGAGGGAGAAGTTGAGTTGGCTGAAATACTACAACTATTCTCAGCCAAAAAGTACAAAAGAAAAGAAGTACAACTATTGCTGAATTTGTGCAACACATGTGGTTTGCCAAAATTACTCATAGTGCACGTTTTCCTATGAAAATACACAAAGAATTAACCCTTAGCAGCAATAATTTACGATCACCAAGTTTCTGCAACAAGATTATAAGTATATAAAAAGAATATAAACTCTTATCTCAAGGTCTACGTTTGTTCAAACTGTGATTATATTTGATTGAACAATTACATATATTAAGTAGAAAAGCAAGGACGATACAACATATCATATAGTGAATCCTTGTTCAATGTACTAACCAAAGTCATCAAAATTCTTGTGAGGCACCTTTGAATTGGGATAACATGTATTCAAGATTCTTATTTTAAGGCTTGAGAAGTTGATTGTAGTTATTTGTAAATGCTACAAATCTATGACAAAAAATATTTAGATCGAATATGTATAAATGTTGCGGGTTCAAGTAACAAAATAACTCACTGATTATTTTGAGTCATTGATAATCTTATTGGTTAATAATCTGTTCATCTCTATCCAAGAATGCACAGACAGACATATCAAAATAAATAAATTTTTCGAAAGATTTATTTATTCCAAAGTTACAAACTTTAGGCCAAAAGGGAATACAAAGAAACATGAAGAATGATGTGAATTTTCAACATTCTTTGATATTTTAGTTACCATAAAGATAACCTGCACAGATAAAATAAAAAATAAAAGTATGAAATGAAAATTCAAATGGGATATAAAGAGATGAAGAAATAAATATTGGTGAAAACATTTAATTACCTGATATCTGTTCGTCTTACAATTGGAAATTTGAGTTTTTCTCTCCATATTCAACTTGCCATCCTCCTACTTGCCCTTTGTGAAACCATGCCCCATATGGTACGAAGGTCTTGAACTTTAGATCCCGAGCTAATTCACGAACTAATGTTGTTGAACCTATTAGTGGTACCACCGAATCTTGATCCCCACTTTATGTAGTAATTAATGATATTGATTAGAATAATAGCACGTCATAAATGAGCGAATTCAAGATTTAAATTTGAAAAAGAATCAAGATTGACCGTATAATATTAGGTAAGGGAAAGTAAGTAATGTGTGACATGATGACAATCGAGCAGAGGGAAAATCTATTATCTATAAACTATAAACTTACTTAGCCCCTTTTATAATAAACAAATCAAAGTCGCTTACACATAGATATGGATCGTACACAAACCTACACTAACATAGAAGGACCTCGATTCTGATTGTGCAATTGCTCTAAACAACTCTCTTTGATAAGTAAATGCTCTCAACTTTCAGCTCGTGAAGTAGAAAAACTAACATGTTGTAAAGTACTATACAAATTGATACCGAATACTAATGGAAGATCGAAACATTTACAAAAAGAAAGGAAGAAAATGAAAATTTTAAGAGATGTGAAAAATAATTAGTAAGATTAACATACCTCACATCAACGCCAGCATGTTTGGGGGCCAAATATTTGTTAATATTCTTTACAGCATTGAGGACCCCTTTACCACCATAAAGGCTATTGTCACCGTATCTGAGCTCCAATGCCTCATATATCCCTGTGGAAGCTCCACTTAGAACCGCCGATCGGTAAGTAGATCATCGCCAGTGACCAGATCAACCTCGACGATAGGATTTCCCCTGCAATCTATGATCTTCTAATGTTTTAAGTCTGTACGGGCTAGGAACATGACCAAACTAAAGTCAAATAGCATATTGCTCTTGGCCTGTACCTAACAAGTCACATATTGTAGTATAGAACATGTCCCGTGTAGAATAAAAGTCAGGAATATGGAGACATAAGTAAATATTAAGACTCAATTTACGGCTTATAACAAGAAAAAGAAAATCTTGAAATGCCTATCCTCATAAACGAACATGTAATGTGTGAATATGAATTAGTTAAATCTCGATAGATATACTAAATACCAAGTAAGAAATAATCACTTCACCAAACCCCCCCTAAACTTACACATCTTTAACTAAATACACCTTTGAGATAATAGGAGGCAGGTGTTCCATACCGCAATGAAGTCTCAATGTAGACATTGGAATTTTGTGAGACTCTACAAGATGCGTTCAATTCGAATTGGGACTCTATAAATTGTGTTGAACTCAGATAATGATTCGTGGAGGCTACTCAACCCTAAACCCTAGTTTATGCCTATATAAAGGGTACTAAATTTCCATAAAAGGCATCTTGAAAATTCCATAAAGAGATCAAGATTTCGAATACTCTACAAATTGATGGATTATTCATATAGAGAGGTCAAATCTAAAACATCCTATTTCGAAAAATACGCCACTAACGGCCCTCGAATCATGGATAAATCATCTTAGAGGAGAATCAAGGGAGGAACATGTTTGTACTCGCAATCTAGATTAATAAAATCACATTTCTTCAGATTTTATTGTGTGGTTTATTTATTATTCATATGTTTAAAATTTGTTGCAAACACTCACTAATCTAGATTTTCATCGCATAAGGTTTCATTTAGGGAAGCCCTTTGCTTGACTCCTCGGCTTGATCTTGCTAATTGCAATACAAACGTAGCTAAGTAATTGTCGTCCAATAAGACCATAAAGAAATGCAATTTATGTTTTTCTTCTAGACAAATATCATAATGAGATTTTTTCCTGGTACATGATGATGATAATTATGCTATCGAGATAACTTTTGTGCACTTTGATCATGGGGAAAAATCACATCCTATTTTTATTTCTGTTGAAATTTGAACTTAAAAAATCGTCATGATTATCAACGTATACTTACTGACCACTAAACTAAAATACCGACAACACTTATACAAAACAAACAGGAGAGAAGGAAGAAATCAATAACAATCACCACAAATTTATTCCAGGAAAAAAATTCAAAAATTGTAGCATACCAACATTCATAAAAACCTTAAAAGAGTTTATTGAATACAAACTCTCCAAATCATGGATTTTCTTTCAATTAATTACTAATATTTTTCAAAAGATAACAAAATAGGAAAGAAATAAGCATCCGCAAATAAGGTAAATACACTTACATGTATGAGTACAATACATCAAAAAATTAAAACACTGAGAATACCAGCGAACAGAGAAATTTCAAGGTAGAAGGTGATGAAATTGAGCAGGAGTGGATTAAGCATATTAGTGGCCTCAAGCAAAAATTAAATAGGGCGTTAAATTTGAATTGTTAATAACTTTTATATAATTGATTTCTTGTAGTTTCAATTGATAATGTAATCATTTTTCTTTTAAATTATTTTTCATGAGATATAATACTCTATAAATATGTCAAATTTCTTCTAATACATTATTAATTTTTCATGAAAAATTTATTTTTTTTACAAATAGTATTCAATATTTGTTAAATAATAATACCTTATAACATATTAATAATAAAAATGAGGCCTATTAAATTTGAAGACCTAAAACATATGTTTTTTTTTAACAATGTCAAGCCACCCCTGAAATTGAGGGATATGGGTAGTCTCTATTCAATTTTAGTGAGACAGTCAATTTTAGAAGAAGCAGCAAACAGTAAAATCTACTGGCAACTCCCAGCTTCACCATAAAAAACTATAAATTATGGAATTAATCAATGTACAACATATTTTGTGACAAATAAGAAAGTGCATGTCCAGGATGAAGCCAAAAGGGGGATTTCTATGAAAAGCAAGATAAAAATACAAATATTTTAGAAAATCATGAAAACAAAGCTCAAATTGAAATGTTTACAATGAACAAATGAACAACTGGTTGCTGATCTTCTCAACTTCCTTGGCTTCAAATAATTCATTTGAAGGTCTCACTTGTCGATATTTTCTTACCCCTTAAAGAGTCGCACCACAAGCACCAAAGAAAATTGAGAAGTTACAAAATACATGAAAAGACTAAAAATAAATAAGAGAAGCAGAGTAGAAATTTGGAGAACCTAAAATGGTGCACTACAATGTGACCAAAATTTTGATCATTGAAAAGAAGAAGAGAATAAGGGTACAAGTGTTTGCTTTGAAAATCATAAAGACTCAGGTAATAATAACATGGACCCCACTTATACAATACAAATTAATTACTTTTGTACACAACTAATTAGTGTTGGGAAAGACAAGGCACTAACAAAGAATGTCTGACAGGATAACAGCGGAAGAATAACCAAGTCTATACTTTCCCTTTTCGATTTGACCAAGAAAGACAAACACCACAAGCAATATGATAGTAAGGCAGCAAGTAATTCAACCAAACAAATATACAAAAGGCAATAATAAACCAATCACACAAGACACCAAGATTTACGTGGAAAACCCTTCGATGTGAAGAGTAAAAAACCACGGGACCAAAAGCTCCACTATAATCACCAAGAGTTACAATATTGTTCTCCAAAATTGGCCACAAAACAAGTGCCAAACACGAGCAACAACAAATAATAATTGCACCAATCTAGAGAATTAAAGGAGCAAAATCACCAATTTCGCAGCTACTGTTCACGACAGCAAAATCGAAGCTGTAGGCCACCAAATCCAACTCTGTCAGTTCCTATTCAAAGATTAAGATGAAGATAATATGCGTCCAAAATCAGCTCAATCGGACAAAAACGAAGCGGGAATCGCAATTTGAAGTTGGTTGTTAGGGGGCTGAATTTTTGACTGCGAAATCTCTCTTTCTCTCTTTTTGGCTGCTGAAAAAAAAACTCTCTTGTGTATATGAAAATAAGACCTAAATAGGCTTATATTTGCCTCATAAGAATGGGCCTATGGGCAAAAATGAGTTGGTCCAAATTGAGTTTTTATTTATCCACATAGGAAGGGAAAAAGACCCATAACCCAACAATTAGTGTGGTGTTCATCCTCACAAAGTCCTCACTTATAAATAAGAGGAATGTGTCCACTCTAAAACAATTAAAAAAAAGTGATTACAAATATAGCTATTGCGTGCGCATCAGATCTTCTTAACTACTTTTTAATTAAACCGATATATATAGCTTTCTTGGAAATGATACAATATATTAGCGGAAATTACTTAGGTGAGTATTTTTTTTAAAAAAATCTTTCATATTTGTCTAACACACTAATTTTTTTTTAACCATATATAGCTATTTGGTTGAATTTAATTAAATTCACTTTATCTTTTCCATTTTTCACTCCCAATTTTTCTCTCGCCCCTCGATTTTCTCTCGCCACTGCAATTTTCTCTTATCACTACAATTTAAAGGTTAGTGTTGAGTAAGGTCTATTTTCTTAGGGTGCTTGTACTGCAATCTGTGGTTTTTGTTGGTCAGCTTTGCACTTCATTGTTCCTTTTTTCTACGCTTGCAATTGTGGTCGTAAAGGTTTTATTTCTCTTTTTGGGGAAAGACTTTGTTTGTTGATTTATTTTGAGGTTTCATTTGATTCAAGTTTCCGTTAGTGTCCGATAATTAGTTCCTTCTCGGTATTAAGCTCTCTTCTCTAATCAGTATGATCTCTTCTAACCTACTCTCTCCAAAGTGGTGCTCTTCTTATAGTTAGTTTAACTGAAAATTTTACTTGTCAATTTTCATCTTCATTCAATTTTTGGTTTATTTATTGGATGTAGTATCTGCAAGTCATAATCACAACAGATATAGGTTTAATTCACTTGTTAGCATTTCTATAATACAACTTTAATTGAGGTTTAATTCACTTGTTAGCATTTGTGTAACATAGCTTTAAATTTACTTGCCCAGTAATAATGCTCATCTATCGTTTGTGTTCTTGCTGCTAATATATCAAGTATTCAGTTCAGTTCTCTTCTTTAATTAGTTTGATCATTTCTAACCCACTCTCTTCAAATTGGTGCTCTTCTAGCAGTTTGTTTAATTGAAACTTTTACTTGTCAATGTTCATTTTCATTCAATTTGTGGTTATTTATTAGATGCAGTATCTACAAGCTATAATCACAATAGATACATGTTTAATTCACTTTTTAGCATTTGTATAATACAACTTTAATTCAGGTTTAATTCACTTGTTAGCATTTGTGTAACATAGCTTTTATTCAGATTTAATTCACTTGACCAGTAAAAATGTTCATCCATTTTTTGTGTTCTTGCTGATAATCTATCAGGTATTCAGTTCAGTTCTCTTCTCTAATTAGTATGACCTTTTCTAATCCTCTCTTCAAAGTGGTGCTCTTCTAGCAGTTGTTTTAACTAAAATTACTTGTCATGGTCATTTTTATTCACTTTCTGTTTCTGGCTTGTTTAGTGGGGTGCAGTATTTGGAAGCCATAATCACAATAGATACATGTTGAATTCACTTGTTAGCATTTGTCTAATACAAATTTAATTTAGGTTTAAATAAATTCTTAGAATTTGTGTAATATAGCTTTAATGCAGGTTTAATTCACTTGTCCGGTAAAATGCTAATCTATGTTTTGTGTTCTTGTTGCTAATCTATCGTGTATTCATTTCAGTTCTCTTCTCTAATTAGTATGATCTTTTCTAACCAACTTTTTTAAGGTGGTGCTCTTGTAGCAGTTTGTTTAACTGAAACTTTTACTTGTCAATGGTAATTTTTATTCATTTTTGGCTTATTTATAGGGTCTAGTGTAACATCTCCTAACTCTAAACATCTAATAATAAGTTAATAAACCAAGAATAAACATTTTTGGAATTAAATAGGGAAATCTGGAAAATTTCCAACTTTCAAAATTGAGTTTTTGTCAGTTTCAATCTGTCATAACTCTCAGGTCTGGAGAAGTTTGGATGAGTTCTTCATATAGTTGGAAAGCCCTTGGGAATATCTTCCCAACAACATCAAGTTTGCTCAAATCCGATGTTGTATGAAGAAGATATGCCTTTCAGATGTTGGGTTGTTGGACTGATAAAAGTCCAATCCGAATTTTTGTAAGGGTAAAGGTGTCTTTTCACCCTAGTAATGCCTAATTTGTTTTAAGGGTTATTTAGGGGTAAATACCAAGTTCCAAATCAGTTTTACAATAATTTAGAACGCTTAGGGCTTGGGAGAAAAGAGAAAAGAAGAGGAAGATCGAGAATTGTCCAAGAACTCCAAGTTCGGTGCGTGGATTTCGTTAGGGGTGATCCCTATCGAGGTATGTGAGATCATTCGGAGTTAGATCCTTTCACCCACACCTAATTTGTTTAAATTCATCAAGTTAGTGTATATGGAATGATGAATATAGGAGTTCTTGACGAAAACTTGTGAAATTTTTGTTGGTTGAATTGTAGTTCATGTTTCTGGACTATTTTTGGGTCTAATCTATTGGGTATTGAGTATATTAATGATTCTAAGTGTTTGGGGGAAGATCCATGGAAGTTCGGGAGGTTTAGAATTGAAAATTGGAGAACAAAAGTTGGAAGGCCCTGGAGCGCCGCACTTACCAGAGCACCTCAGGACAGACTCTGTCCGTTATTCCCTAGCGCTACACCAGCCAGACCACCTGAGGATAGTGTCTGTCCCTCAGAGCGCCTCTCAAACCGTCAAGACTCCCTGGATACCCCGTTCTTTCCCTATCTCTTCATAAAAGTTTCTAAGTGATTTATCTATCATTCCTAGTTGATTCCAACACTCTAAAGTACATCCTAAATATCATGAAATCATCGACAAACATGAGATCATGATTCTTGAATTCATAATCTAATTCAAGGAAAGTTAAATCAAAGTCAAGGAAGTTAAGAGTCAAGTCTAAAAATTAAAAAGGAAGTCAAAGTAAGTTCCTAAAGCATTCAAGAGTCTTAAACAAACATTTTAACTTTGTTTTAAGGTTCAAGTATATAGTTGAGTTAAATTCTCAAATTCTATAAGGGAAATAAGTATTCTCCAAGAGTTAAGTTTCGAGTATGCAAAGAGCATAAAGTTAAGTTCATTTCTCAAGAGTTATGAGGGAACTAAGTAGTCCCTCGGATAAAGAGACTTAAATTTTTAAAATTTTGAGAAAGCAAGCAAGCTAGACTTCCGCAGAGCCTATGACTAGTTTTAATAGAAGAAAAAGGAAACCATGATTTCCAATAGAGCTTTTTTAAAAGCTAAGTTTTGAGCACTAATCTTAAATTCACATAATCAGTATGTTTTTTTTATGCATAAGATCCAGTAGTATATCTATATATATTATATATATATATATATATATATATATTATATATTATATATATATATATACATATATATTGGGAGTAGTATATAGGCACCGATGTGGGGATGCAAGTTCAGATTAACTAAAGTCTTCATGTAAACCATGTAGCCATTATGGGTAGAAAAGAATCATACTTTTTAGATGAACCCTCTTCATAGTTCAGGTCCTGTACTCTGGCAAAGTTAGGATGGGGGGGGCAGCGTGAGCTGAGTAACATTGTACCATCACTATAGCTCTTAAGTGATGGTTGTCGGTTAGAGAAGCTCCCACAACAGTATTGTATTTTCATATACATTAGTTATTGTATTTTCATATAAATCAGTTATTATATTTTTATGTACATATTAGATATTATTGTATACTTGTATACATTCAGAGGTTTTAGCATGTTTTCAGTCAACATTTCTTTTGCAATTACTTTTAAAGTGTGTATATTGAATAAGAGTTATTAGATCATGAGTTGAGCAGAGCGAATGTAAGTATTCATTTTTACTCCTTTTCAAGTCTATGTGTTGTTTATCTTTTCAACTTGCATACTCGTACATTCAATGTACTGATGTCAGTTGACCTGCATCGTATAATGATACAAACGCACGTAACGAGGATCGACATCCACCGCACCATTGATCCAGTTGAGCACTCTAGATTCAATTGGTGAGCCTCCTTGCATTCAAGCGGACATCTTTTTATTGATTTCTTGAGTAGTTCAATAGAATGTTGTAGGGTTTGTACCAACATTCATGTCAGTTAGTTTAGAGGCTTCATAGACAGTAAATAGTCCAGTACTCTTTACTTTTTATTCTTAAGTTAAAGAATCGGTTGCCATTTTGACCAACTTTGAATGTTCAAAATTTTAAAACATTCCAGATAATATTATTGTTCAGTTCAATTAAGTTATTTGATTATTATATGTATGATTGTTATCTTTCGCATAGTTAAGTAAGTTAGTCCAAGGGTTCGATCAAGGTCAGCAATTGTCACTGAATGTCAGTCCCGCCCTGGATGTAGGCTCGAGAGTGACAAACATGGTATCAAAAAACAAAGTTCAAAATTCCTAGGGAGTCTATGAAGCCTTGGTTGTAGTGTCTTAGTCATCGGTGTGAAGCGCGTCACATTTATGATTAGGAGGCTATAACATTTACTAATGTTTCACTTATTTCATATTTTTTTGTGCGTAGAGAAGATATCTAAAAGTCTCTCTTTAATTCATGCTTATGCGTATTTTTATATCATCATGCCTCCTCGAAAACCAGTCAAAGGTCAACCAGCCTGAAGAAATATTGATGAATAAGAGAATCCTAATGCACCGGATGAGCAACCCTAAGGAAAGGTTATAAATGCCAAATTATGGGAAACTATCCAGATGTTAAGTCAGGTAGTAACCAATCAAGTTGGAAACAAAGAGAAGCTCGACAAGAAGGTCCTGACACCTCGAGGGTTGTGAATTTCTGAGAATGAATCCTCCTAGTTTTATCGGATCAAGCATTACCGAGGATCCAGAAAGCGTTGTAGAAGAATTGAAGAAAATGTTTGAGGTAATGCATGTGGTTACTGTTGAAAGGTTTGAATTAGCTTCATACCAATTGTGGTTAGAACTTGGTTGTACCAATGGAAGGGAGGAAGAGCTGAGGATGCACCACATCCAAGTTGGGTTCAAGTAAAATTTCTTGGGGAGGTTGTTTCCTCGAGAGCTGAAGGAAGCTAAGGTAAGCGAGTTCCTTACTCTGAAACAAGAATCCTTGAGTGTGCATGAGTATGGGATAAATTTCACCAGTTGTCCCGCTATGAGCCTGAAATAGTGAAGGACATGAGAGGAGAATGAGTTTGTTTGTTGATGGTTTGGGTCGTTCATCAAGCAAGGAAGGCAGGGCTACAATGTTTATTGGAGACATGGACATATCAAGGCTAATGATCTATGTGCAACAAGTTTTAGAGGAAAAGTTTAGGGATAGAGAAGAGTACAGGAACAAGAGAGCCAAGAGTTGGAATGATTCTGGGCAGTAAAAAGGGCGTTCAAGCTGACCACAATTTCAAAAACAGAAAGGGCATACACCATCATTTCCTAGTACACATGTGCCTAGAGACAGAGTTGAGCATCATGGTCAGAACTCTTGAGCTAGACCTGCTTATTCACAGGGTAGTGTGGCACAAGGAGGTAGTAAGCCTTCTTCATGATACAACTGTGGTAGGAATCACTCTGGCATTTGTCGCGAAGGCTCCATGGGTTATTTCAAGTGCGGTCAAACCGGGCATTTTATGACAGAATGTCCAAAGAGTAAGAAAAGTTGTGGTAATATGGGCAATAGAGCTCAGTCTTCATCAGCTCCTCCACCAGACATAGCTACACCTAAAGGATCTACTTCCGGTACTGGTTGAGGAACAAATATGCTTATATGCTCTCAATAATCTCCAAGAACAAGAGAATTCACTAATTTTTTTCATTGATGTGATTCGAGTCTTTGAATTTACTGTTTATGCATTATTAGACCCAGGGGCGAGTTTATCTTTTGCAACTCCCTATGTTAGTGTGAACTTAGAGAATATTCCTAAGGAACTTAGCGAACCATTCATTGTTTCAACACCTGTTGGTGAATCCATTCTAGTAGAAAGAGTTTATCGTGATTCTGTTGTTGTCGTCAGTCACAAGAGTACTATGGCTGATTTAATAGAGTAAGACACGCTAGACTTTAATGTCATTCTAGGAATGGACTGGATCCATGTCTTTTATGCATCAATAGATTGCAAAACTCGCGTTGTCAAGTTTCAGATTCCTAATGAGACAATTATAGAGTGGAGTAGTTGTTCATCAGTGCCTAAGGGTCGTTTCTTTTCGTACCTAAAGGCAAAAAAGTTAGTTTCTAAGGGGTGTGTGTATCACTTAGTCCGGTTAATGACTTGTTGAGGTACTTTTCCTTCAGTTCGTATAGTCAGTGAATTTCCTGAAGTCTTTCCTGATGATCTACCCAGAGTCCGCCCAAAAGAAAGATAGACTTTGGCATAAACATCATCCCAGATACTCTTCCTATCTCAATTCCTCCATATAGAATGGCACCAATTGAGTTAAAAGAACTAAAAAACAATTGAAAGTTTTGTTAGATAAAGGCTTCATTCAACCAAGTATCTCACCTTGGGGTGTTCCGGTCTTGTTTGTAAGGAAGAAAGATGGATCCCTTAGGATGTGTATAGACTACTGCCAATTGAATAAGGTAACCATCAAATATCCTCTTCCAAGGATAGATTATATTTTCGATCAACTTCGGGGTACTTGTTGAATTTCCAGTATTAACCTCTTATCACCCTATCATCAGTTGAAAGTAAGGGAGTGCGATATTTCAAAGACAACTTTGAATTGGGCATTATATATTTTTGGCTATGTCCTTTGGTTTGACAAATGCACCTGCAACATTCGTGGATCTTATTAACTGTGTCTTCAAACATATTTAGATTTGTTTATCATCGTCTTCAATGATGACATACTGATTTTTTCAAGGAATGAAGAAGATCATGCAAGTCACTTTAGGATTGTTCTCCAGACATTGAGAGATAAGGCCAAGTTCTCCAAGTGTGATTTTTATCTAAAGTCGTTGGCATTCTTAGGCCATAGTGTTTCTGGTGAAGGGATTAGAGTTGACACTTAGAAGATAAAATAGTCAGAGTTGTCCTAGACCCACTGTTCCAACAGATATTAGGAGTTTCTTGGCTTGAATGACTACTATAAGAGATTTGTTGAAGGGTTCTCATCTATCTTATCTCCCTTTGACCAAGCTAACTCAGAAGACAATCAAGTTTCAAGGTCTGAAGTTTGTGAGAAAAGCTTTAAGTAGTTGAATAAAAGATTGACTACTCTGCTCCCATCTTGACCTTTTCAGAGGGTACCCAAGGTCTTA
>JAKWJD010001469.1:0-43913 GCA_027705065.1 Solanum peruvianum | reverse complement strand
GTGTATTATACTATATATATATATATATATATATATATATATATATATAGTAGTTATTGTCTTTGTATATATACATTTTCCGTTGTCTATAAAATTGATTCTCGTATATATTAAGTATTCTAATTATAGCTTTTTTCTATTTTTTTTTGTAATCTTTGTTTTTCTTCTAGTTCTCTATATAAACACCAATAATTTATTTTTATACTTCTAATAAAAGGATGTTTTCTCATAAAACTAGTAGCCTCTAATCTGTATATTTCTTGATCTAAGGTGTCTTAATGCTTGTATTCTAATTTTTTAATTGAAAATAATAGATTTTTTAGTTTCTGACTATTATTTAATTTTATTTCTTTTAAATGTTTTGTATATACAAGATATAAACTTAATAATTCTTGTTTAACCTTACGATATTCCTTAGTATTTTTATGAAATCTTCTCATATATGTTTATCCTATAGGACTATTGTAAAAAGAACTATTTCTTTTAATAATGCTAATTTTGTATAATCTCTTGTATTCTTATAATTAATGTATTATTAACTTCTTCTTTTTGTTTGTTTTTTGGTTCGCTTAATTTTTTATTTAATTCAATTCCTTGTTCCTTAATATAATCTAAATTACCCTCTATTTTGTTAAAAAAACGGTTTTGTCTATTTTGAGTTTCTTCTTGTTCACCTAGTAATTTTATAATTTTATTATTATGTTCTCTAATTTTTTTCGCTAAAATTTATTATTAAGTCTATTAGGGTATTATATTGAGAGTCTTCTGTAGTGTGTAAACAGTGTCCTCCGTTTTCAAAATTACACTTTATTATACTATCGTCTTTTAGCCTTTTTAATTTCTTTTCTATATTTATTTGTAAATCTAAATATTCTAGGTTTTTTAGAGAAGCTATTTTTACTATATTCTATTCTAATTTGTTATTTTACACTGTTCCTATGGTCTTTTATTCTTTTAGTAAAAATGTAAATTTTATCTCTAATTCCATGTGTGTGTGTGTGCATGTGTGTGTGTGTGTGTGTGTGTAATTATATATATATATCTATATATATATCTATATATCTATATATATATATATATATATATATATATATATATACATCTATATACACAGAGACAGGGAACGGGTTACTTATTCTTAACGGGCAAAGCGAGCCCCTTTATTCTTATTGTGAATTCAAGAATTCAGAATCAACTAAATCTCCCCAAGTGATTCAAACCAACGATCAATCGATTACCAGCCGACCGCTCTAACATTGAGCTACCGAGGAACAACAGGAGATTCAATCTCATAGAGTTCAATTCCCGTTCGCAACCCATGACCAATATGAGCTTGAAGCTTCCTTTGTAACTCCCGGAACTTCTTCGTAGTGGCTCCCTTATATGCCTCATTTCAGAGGTAACCTCAAAGTGGCTCTATTTCATTATATTCCATCCATATCCCAATTCCATTCATTTAATATCCCTTTGGTGTCATTTCAATGTTGTGGTCTGTGGCGTGATGATAATAGGGACAACATTTTCGAATTTCGTGCTGAAGAGAATATTGCATATCCACATTCTTGTAGTAATGGGTAAAGACTCCATTCTGAACCAAATTCGAGTAGATTTCCCTCATTATTTTCTTGAAAGGTGTGAATGAGCGATGAAAAAATCTGGTTCCCTCTGTGATCGGTCTGTCAAGACGTGGTTCATCACATGCAAGGATGACACCTTCACCCCAAGTGTTAGGATTACTATCCATACTAAATAAATAACGGACTGCATTTTTGAACCCAATACACTTCTCTATTGTATGTCCTTTCTCCTAGGATGACATTCACATGTCTTGCGGAGATCTGCTAATCCCACTTGGGGGGACGCTTTCTTAACGGATCCTAATAGGCCCCTAGATCAATAGTGTTAAAAAACGAGAGTGCACGAGATGACCTCTATCTTTTTCCGGCCTTCGTGCGGATATGCCTTGAGAGAAATTTTGTTGTCCCCCTTTGCCTGACGTCCCTCGAAAGAAGGTGGGCGGGCAACTAACTCCTCATAAATTTCCTCCTCATAACTTTCTTCATTGATTTCCTTCTCGGGGCTCTCAGGAGGGAATAGTGATTCGTACTGTAACGACCTGTTTAGTCGTTTTGAGCAGCATATTTTATTCTGGAAAAACTGGGCCATACTACGGACACCACGACGGACCGTCGTAGGCACGACGGCCCGTCGAGGGTGTATCGTTGCAACATACTTAGAAATTCTGAAATTGGGTACTGAAAATCGACTCTCTGTAAATTGTGACGGACCTGCAGGACGTGCCGTCACAGCCACAACGGACCGTCGTAATCTCCCGTTGCAAAACACTTCAACTTTTGAGAATTTGGTACAAGAAACGAGTTTCTGACCGTCATGACGAAGTGCAGGACGGACCGTCACAGGCGTGACAGACCGTCACAGTACACTTGGTGAAAAATAGGATTTTTGGCCTCTGCGACGACCTGTGTGACGGACCGTCGCAGGCACGACGGGCCGTCACAGGTTGCGCAAATCCCAGGCAGTTTAGGATTTCTCCACACGTTTTAAGGGTCGTTTTGGACTATTCTTTCCTTAATTATAAAGATTGAGGGTTAATATTAATAAGTCTAATTACTTGGGGGTTAAAAGAGGTAACCTTAAGCTAATTAGTGGGTTTTATTGTCCTCTTTTACACTTAATTATATTGTAATTAGGGTAAAGGAAAGAGGGTTTGAATAAAACAAAAGAGAAAGAACAAGAGAGAGAAGAGAGAAACGAATTGAGGGAGATTGGACGAGAAGAAGAAAGCTTTGGGAAGATTCTTGTTGATTCCAATTCTTCGGTGGAGGTAGGTTATGGTTTATGTTACGATATTCGTAGTGAACTCTTAATAGTGAATGTTATGTATTGATAGTATTGTAAACCCTGCTATGTGCTTAAATTGTATGCTTGCATGATTATGATGATGAATTTGTGATGAATTAACAAAGCATGATGAAGTTAATGAAATCCCAAATCTCGAAAGAACCCTAATTCGCTTGATATATTATATAATAAGATTGGTGATGCCTTAGTATGAAGAAGGCTTGATAAATTATATAATGAGAATGATGAATGCCTTAGTGTAAAGAGAGGCTTGATGAATTAGGGGATCGGGTGGCCACGTTCCGGTACCAGGATAGAATGAATATGAGGATCGGAGTGTCACGTTCCGACACCAGGATAGAATATGAGGATCGGAGTGTCACGTTCCGACACCAGGATAGTATATAGAGATCGGAGTGTCACGTTCCGACACCAGGATAGTATATGGATCGGGTGCCACGTTCCGGTACCAGGATAGAATGAATATGAGGATCGGAGTGTCACGTTCCGACACCAGGATAGAATATGAGGATCGGAGTGTCACGTTCCGACACCAGGATAGTATATGGATCGGGTGCCACGTTCCGGTACCAGGATAGAATATGAGGATCGGAGTGTCACGTTCCGGCACCAGGATAGAAATAGAGGAGCGGAGTGTCACGTACCGACACAAGAGGAAGAAAGATAATGAATCTTGAAAGATAATGAATATACTCAATCTAATGAACTTAATTCCCAAATGAGTATGGTATTGAGGCTTGAGTCCTCATGTGTGAACTTGACGGTATTGTTAATGATAAAGTAATTGCTGTTGCTACATGTTGAGTATTGTAGTTGATTTACATTATTATTGATATATATTGTTCCCTATTTTGAGTTAGCCGATGATATCTACTCAGTACTTGTGGTTGTACTGACCCCCCCTACTTTTATGTTTTCCTCTTTGTTATTTGTGTAATGCAGCAAACGTTCTGTCAACTTCGACTCAGCAGTAGATCAAGCCAGTCTTCACTCCATCGGAAATTCAGGGTGAGCTAATGCGTCTAGCTTGGACTGGGTCTTCTTCTTCAAGTCTTGATGCCTTGAACTTCCGGCATGGACTAGCTTTTTAGTTATTTTTGTTCTTAGACATTCCTAGTTTAGTAATTTGAGATAGATGTTCTTGTGATGATGACTTCCAAATTTTGGGGATATTAATAATAGTTTTGAGTTGTTTTATTAATGAGTTTAAGTCTTCCGCATTACTTTTGTTGATATTGTATTAAAATGTTAAGGTTTAGATTGGTTGGTTCGCTCACATAGGAGGGTGAATGTGGGTGCCAGTCGCGTCCCCGATTGGGTCGTGACAAACTTGGTATCAGAGCATTAGGTTCATTGGTCTCATCACACAAGAACGAGTCTAGTAGAGTCTAAAGGAACGGTAGGGGGACGCCTTTACTTTTCTTTGAGAGGCTATAAGACTTTAGGAAAATTCCATTCTTTCATTCTTTCTTTCGTGCTACTACTTGTGTCCAATTGGTATCTAGGTGATACAAATTGGTATCTGACCATCTTCATTCTATTTCGCAGATGGTTAGAACTAGAGCAACGACCGCACCAGCAGCAACAACGGAAAGACATGAAACAACTGAGCCAGCCACTGGGGCTGTGGCTCGAGGAAGAACAGCGGCAAGAGGCCGTGGAAGAGGTCGTGGGAGGACGTCCTCTAGAGGGAGAGGACGAGCCCCTAGTCCATCTGATACTAGGGCAGTTACTCCTCCACCGACCGAGGATGTGGTAAGAGAGGGTGAGGAAGGGGAGACTGAACAAGTGCAACATGAGGAAATGCCACCCCAACCTACCCCAGAGATGATCAACCAGGTACTTGCTTACCTTAGCGGGTTATCCGATCAGGGTCAGGCACCTCCAGTGGTTTCTGCACCAACACCTCCGGCTTCAGAGATACGACATGCGGCTATTATATCTCCCCGCATGGATGCACCATTGGGAATAGGCACATTTCCACGTCTGACTACTGGGCCTATTATGACAAACGATCAACATGAACTTTTCAGTAAGTTCTTGAAATTGAAACCTCCAGTCTTTAAGGGTGCAGAATCAGAGGATGCCTACGATTTTCTGGTTGATTGTCATGAGCTACTACACAAGATGGGTATAGTAGAGAGGTTTGGTGTCGAGTTCGTGAGCTATCAGTTTCAAGGGAACGCCAAAATGTGGTGGCGTTCACATGTTGAGTGTCAACCAACAGAGGCACCACCTATGACTTGGGAATCATTCTCTAGTTTGTTCATGGAAAAGTATATCCCCCGCACTTTGAGGGATAGGAAGAGGGATGAGTTCTTGAGTCTAGAGCAAGGCAGAATGACGGTTAATGCATACGAGGCTAAATTTCGCGCACTATCCAGATATGCCACCCAACTCTGTTTCAGTCCACAAGAACGGATCCGCCGTTTTGTGAAAGGGTTGAGGTCAGAATTGCGGATTTCAGCCTTACAGATAGCGGCAACGGCAACATCCTTCCAAGAGGTGGTAGACTTTGTGATAGAGGTGGAAGGAGTGAAACCAGATGACTTCACCACGACATCGACATCAAAAAGGTTTCGAAGGGGAGTTGAGTTTAATGGTTCTTATTCTAGAGGACAGAACTCCGGAGGTCACTCAATTCGACCAATTCAGTCTTCACTACAGACTGTAGTTGGGGGTCCACCTCAGAACGGTCAACACTTCTCTGAGCGGCCGATGCGTGAACCCAGAGAATGTTATGGGTGTGGAGAGATTGGACACATTAAGAGATACTGCCCAAACCAGAGTTACAGACCCCCGATAGCTAGAGGTAGGGGCGGTCATGGTAGAGGCCGTTTTTCTGGAGGGCGTGGTGGCCGAGGTAATGGTGGTCACCAAAACGGCAGAGGTGAAGGGCAAAACGGAGCCACTACTAAGCAACATGGTAGGGGCAACGGACAGACAAATAATGGGGCCCATTGCTACGCTTTCCCTGGGAGATCTGAAGCGGAGGCGTCTGATGCTGTTATCACAGGTAATCTTTCGGTTTGTGATTGCATGGCATCTGTATTATTTGATCCAGGATCCACATTCTCTTATGTATCTTCCTCATTTGCTAATGGTCTAAAATTACATTGTGAATTACTTGACATACCTATTCGTGTTTCTACTCCGGTGGGTGAATCGGTGATAGTTGAAAGGGTATATAGGTCTTGTTTGGTGAATTTTGTGGGGAGCAACACTTATGTAGACTTGGTTATTCTAGAAATGGGTGACTTTGATGTAATTCTGGGTATGACTTGGCTTTCTCCGAATTTTGCGATTTTGAATTGTAATGCTAAAACAGTGACGCTAGCCAAGCCTGGGGCAGATCCGTTAGTGTGGGAGGGTGACTACACTTCCAATCCGGTGCGTATCATCTCCTTTATTCGTGCTCAGAAGATGGTTAGTAAGGGTTGTTTAGCTTTCTTGGCCCATCTTAGGGATGACACTACCCAAGTACCCTCAATTGAGTCGGTTTCGGTAGTCTGTGAATTTTTGGATGTGTTCCCTGCAGATCTTCCCGGTATGCCACCGGATAGGGATATTGACTTCTGTATCGATCTTGAACCCGGTACTCGCCCCATTTCTATACCCCCTTATAGAATGGCTCCCGCGGAGTTAAGAGAATTAAAGGCTCAACTTCAAGAGTTGTTGAGCAAAGGCTTTATTAGACCAAGTGCATCTCCTTGGGGTGCTCCGGTTTTGTTTGTGAAAGAAGGATGGGAGTTTCCGATGTGCATAGATTACCGGCAGTTGAACAAAGTAACTATTAAGAACAAGTACCCCATTCCTCGCATTGATGACTTGTTTGATCAGTTACAAGGTGCTTGTGTCTTCTCTAAAATTGACTTGAGATCCGGTTATCACCAATTGAAAATACGAGCAACGGATGTGCCAAAGACTGCTTTTCGAACTAGGTATGGGCACTATGAATTTGTGGTAATGTCTTTTGGTCTTACGAATGCCCCTGCTGCTTTCATGAGCTTGATGAACGGGATTTTCAAGCCATACTTGGACCTCTTTGTGATCGTATTTATTGATGATATACTGATATACTCCAAGAGTAAGAAGGAACATGAAGAGCATTTGAGAATGGTGTTAGAGTTGTTGAGAAAGAAGAAGCTCTATGCGAAATTCTCCAAGTGTGAGTTTTGGTTAG
This sequence comes from Solanum peruvianum, assembly GCA_027705065.1. Lineage (NCBI taxonomy): Eukaryota > Viridiplantae > Streptophyta > Magnoliopsida > Solanales > Solanaceae > Solanum > Solanum peruvianum. Next base: position 36,847 of record JAKWJD010001469.1, on the reverse strand, counting down.
ATTCAGTGTCCTTCTTGGGGCACGTGGTTTCTAAGGATGGAGTGATGGTGGATCCCTCCAAGATTGAGACAGTGAAGAATTGGGTAAGACCTACAAACATGTCAGAAATAAGGAGTTTCGTGGGGTTAGCTAGCTACTACCGCCGATTCGTCAAGGGATTCTCTTCCATTGCTTCCCAATTGACGAACTTGACTAAGCAAAATGTTCCATTTGTATGGTCAGATGAATGTGAGGAAAGCTTTCAGAAGCTTAAGACTTTGTTGACTACCGCACCTATCCTTACCTTGCTAGTAGAGGGTAAAAACTTCATTGTTTATTGTGATGCATCCTATTCTGGGTTGGGTGCAGTACTAATGCAAGAGAAGAATGTGATCGCTTATGCTTCGAGGCAATTGAAGGTGCATGAACGTAACTATCCAACTCATGACTTGGAATTGGCCGCGGTAGTATTTGCACTAAAGCAATGGAGACACTACTTGTATGGGGTTAAGTGTGAGGTCTATACGGACCATCGTAGCCTACAATATGTCTTCACCCAGAAAGACTTGAACTTGAGACAGAGGAGATGGATGGAACTACTGAAGGACTACGACATCACTATCTTGTATCATCCGGGGAAGGCTAATGTTGTAGCGGATGCTCTAAGTAGAAAGGCCGGAAGCATGGAAGTCTAGCTCATTTGCAAGTTTCTAGACGCCCATTGGCTAGAGAGGTGCAGATTCTGGCTAATGACCTTATGAGGTTAAATAAATGAGAAGGGAGGATTGTTAGCTTGTGTAGAGGCAAGATCTTCTTTTTTGACCAGATTAAGGGGAAACAGTTTGATGATGAGAAACTAAGGCGAATTCGAGATAAAGTGTTGCAAGGAGAGGCTAAGGAAGCAACAATCGATGGTGAAGGTGTTTTGAGGATTAAAGGAAGGGTATGTGTACCCCGCATCAATGATTTGATCACCACTATTCTGACAGAGGCTCATAGTTCTGGATACTCTATACACCCTGGTGCAACCAAGATGTACCGCGACCTAAAGCAACACTTCTGGTGGAGTAAAACGAAGCGAGATATTGTTGAGTTTGTTGCCAAATGTCCAAATTGTCAACAAGTAAAGTATGAACACCAGAGGCCCGGAGGAACACTTCAGAGAATGCCCATTCCTGAATGGAAGTGGGAGAGAATCGCAATGGACTTTGTGGTTGGTCTTCCAAAGACATTGGGTAAGTATGACTCTATTTGGGAGATTGTTGATAGGTTAACTAAGTCTGCTCACTTCATTCCGGACAAGGTGACCTACAATGCAGAGAAGTTAGCCAAAATTTACATCTCAAAAATCGTTCGGTTGCATGGAGTTCCACTCTCAATCATATCAGATAGAGGTACGCAGTTTACTTCTAAGTTTTGGAGAACATTGCATGCAGAATTAGGTACTAGGTTGGACCTTAGTACGGCGTTTCACCCTCAGACTGATGGTCAGTCTGAGCGAACGATTCAAGTGTTGGAGGATATGCTTCGTGCGTGTGTGATAGAGTTTGGTGGCCATTGGGATAGCTTCTTACCCTTGGCAGAGTTTTCATACAATAATAGCTATCACTCCAGTATTGACATGGCTCCATTTGAAGCATTGTATGGGAGGAGGTGTAGATCTCCCATTGGTTGGTTTGATGCCTTTGAAGTTAGACCTTGGGGGACTGACCTGTTGAGAGATTCTATGGAGAAGGTGAAAGCTATTCAAGAAAACTTTTGGCGGCTCAAGTAGACAAAAGGAGTATGCAGACCGAAAGGTTAGAGACTTGGAGTTCATGGAAGGTGAACAAGTCTTGTTGAAGGTTTCACCCATGAAAGGGGTGATGCGGTTTGGAAAAAGGGGTAAGCTAAGTCCAAGGTACATCGGACCATTTGAGGTACTTAAGCGAATAGGGGAGGTGGCTTATGAATTAGCCTTACCCCCAGGGCTGTCCGGAGTGCATCCGGTATTCCATGTTTCCATGTTGAAAAGATACCACGGAGATGGAAACTACATTATCCGTTGGGATTCAGTTTTGCTTGATGAGAACTTGACTTATGAGGAGGAACCGATTGCTATATTAGATAGATAAGTTCGCAAGTTGAGGTCGAGAGAGATTGCATCCATCAAGGTTCAATGGAAGAATCGACCGGTTGAAGAAGCTACTTGGGAGAAGGAGGCAGATATGCAAGAAAAATACCCACATCTGTTTACAGATTCAGGTACTCCTTTTCGCCATTGTCTTTCCTCTTTTGATCGTTCGGGGACGAACGATGGGTAAATTGGTATCTATTGTAACGACCTGTTTAGTCGTTTTGAGCAGCAGATTTTATTCTGGAAAAACTGGGCCATACTACGGACACCACGACGGACCGTCGTAGGCACGACGGCCCGTCGAGGGTGTATCGTTGCAACATACTTAGAAATTCTGAAATTGGGTACTGAAAATCGACTCTCTGTAAATTGTGACGGACCTGCAGGACGTGCCGTCACAGCCACAACGGACCGTCGTAATCTCCCGTTGCAAAACACTTCAACTTTTGAGAATTTGGTACAAGAAACGAGTTTCTGACCGTCATGACGAAGTGCAGGACGGACCGTCACAGGCGTGACAGACCGTCACAGTGTGACGGACCGTCGCAGGCACGACGGGCCGTCACAGGTTGCGCAAATCCCAGGCAGTTTAGGATTTCTCCACACGTTTTAAGGGTCGTTTTGGACTATTCTTTCCTTAATTATAAAGATTGAGGGTTAATATTAATAAGTCTAATTACTTGGGGGTTAAAAGAGGTAACCTTAAGCTAATTAGTGGGTTTTATTGTCCTCTTTTACACTTAATTATATTGTAATTAGGGTAAAGGAAAGAGGTTTGAATAAAACAAAAGAGAAAGAACAAGAGAGAGAAGAGAGAAACGAATTGAGGGAGATTGGACGAGAAGAAGAAAGCTTTGGGAAGATTCTTGTTGATTCCAATTCTTCGGTGGAGGTAGGTTATGGTTTATGTTACGATATTCGTAGTGAACTCTTAATAGTGAATGTTATGTATTGATAGTATTGTAAACCCTGCTATGTGCTTAAATTGTATGCTTGCATGATTATGATGATGAATTTGTGATGAATTAACAAAGCATGATGAAGTTAATGAAATCCCAAATCTCGAAAGAACCCTAATTCGCTTGATATATTATATAATAAGATTGGTGATGCCTTAGTATGAAAGAAGGCTTGATAAATTATATAATGAGAATGATGATGCCTTAGTGTAAAAGAAGGCTTGATGAATTAGGGGATCGGGTGCCACGTTCCGGTACCAGGATAGAATGAATATGAGGATCGGAGTGTCACGTTCCGACACCAGGATAGAATATGAGGATCGGAGTGTCACGTTCCGACACCAGGATAGTATATGAGGATCGGAGTGTCACGTTCCGACACCAGATAGTATAGGATAGTATGGATGTCGGGTGCCACGTTCCGGTACCAGGATAGAATGAATATGAGGATCGGAGTGTCACGTTCCGACACCGATAGAATATGAGGATCGGAGTGTCACGTTCCGACACCAGGATAGTATATGGATCGGGTGCCACGTTCCGGTACCAGGATAGAATATGAGGATCGGAGTGTCACGTTCCGGCACCAGGATAGAAATAGAGGAGCGGAGTGTCACGTACCGACACAAGAGGAAGAAAGATAATGAATCTTGAAAAATAATGAATATACTCAATCTAATGAACTTAATTCCCAAATGAGTATGGTATTGAGGCTTGAGTCCTCATGTGTGAACTTGACGGTAATTGTTAATGATAAAGTAATTGTTGTTGCTACATGTTGAGTATTGTAGTTGATTTACATTATTATTGATATATATTGTTCCCTATTTTGAGTTAGCCGATGATATCTACTCAGTACTTGTGGTTGTACTGACCCCCCCTACTTTTATGTTTTCCTCTTTGTTATTTGTGTAATGCAGCAAACGTTCTGTCAACTTCGACTCAGCAGTAGATCAAGCCAGTCTTCACTCCATCGAAAATTCAGGGTGAGCTAATGCGTCTAGCTTGGACTGGGTCTTCTTCTTCAAGTCTTGATGCCTTGAACTTCCGGCATGGACTAGCTTTTTAGTTATTTTTGTTCTTAGACATTCCTAGTTTAGTAATTTGAGATAGATGTTCTTGTGATGATGACTTCCAGATTTTGGGGATATTAATAATAGTTTTGAGTTGTTTTATTAATGAGTTTAAGTCTTCCGCATTACTTTTGTTGATATTGTATTAAAATGTTAAGGTTTAGATTGGTTGGTTCGCTCACATAGGAGGGTGAATGTGGGTGCCAGTCGCGTCCCCGATTTGGGTCGTGACATGTACAGACGTTTTCCGCGTTGCTTTTGCATCTCGATCCTCTCTTTTTCACTTGGTTTAGCTTGAATACCCTTTCCTTTGTCCATAACGACGATTTTGCCTTTCCTGAGACAGTAGAGTAATGTTTAGGATTTGGAGTTGAGATTTGTCTTTTGAGTGAGAAATTTAAGACTCAGGAAATTTTGGTCGGACATTTGTAATAGTGACTTCTGTATATTTGGAAATTTCTGGAAAGGAGTTGATTTTGGATTTCCCCATTCACAACAACATAACACATAAGAAATTAATAGCACATATATCGCGTCCTAAAACATAATGGGGACCCTTTTGTGCCAAGGTTAGGAGGCCTAGCGCATTTGAATGATGTACGCGTGAATTTGAACCAAATAAACGATTCCCCCAAATAAATTTCACAAATGAATAATAATGTTCACAAAGAGGAGAATAAAGGATAAAACATTAAAGACAAACCCACGCAGGGGACATTTAAAAGTGGAATAAAGGCAAACCCGTGCAGGGGATAAAAACAACGTAAATACATATAAAAACCCACACAGGAGGTGAAGTCCACTATGCTGTGCCTAATGATCCTGCTCCGTCGCTGTCCCCCTGAGTCTTGTATTGCTGAAATATATCTTAGCATCAGCAAGGATCCCTCACATAGGCGTACTTTGTCTTCCAAGCTTTCGTATTGCATCCTCTCGATTTTCTTCTTGATCTAAGTATCGAAATTGTCATAACCACGCCTTAGTTTTTCCCCCTCTTGAGTCGCCTTCTCTGGAGTATCTTGGTTCTCGACAAACTTAGTGTACACTTCTTGGGCCTCTTTCTTTACCTCTTGTAACTCGGCCACTGATTTTGCTTCCTTGTCTGTCACGCTGCGAAAATTGTGCGGGGTTGAGAGGAGATACTTTGTATGTCTTTTTTCAACCATTTTCTGTAACCTTCATCATATCCAACATTTAATCGGTTTAGGGCGATGGAAGTTTTATCCATCCGCTTGACGCTTTTCCATTCCCTGAATATTTCAGACGCGTCGTGCACTCTATCGTCTCCAATATCGTATGCATAAGCTCCATAGTATGCCTCTTTGGGTACAATTTGTCTCCTCCCAAGCTGTCGCAACACTCGTAAGGGTGCATAAGGGCGAATTCCCCAAATACCTTGTAGAGGAAGCATATCTGTCTGCGGCTCTCCACGACGAATTCTTTGGAGATGAAACGGTCAAGCATCCATTGGAGATCTTCTCTCAATTCGGAGAAAATCTGATCCATCTCCCCGTTGTTCTCCGATTGTCCATATTCGCCTGTACAACATGTCATTCAAATCTTTAAGGGTAGCTTCTGTGTCCCAGCACCCTTTTCCAAGTGGCTGAGAATCCACCACTGAAAGAGTAGGTTGCATCCTTGGAAGAATCGATGTTCCTTTTTATACTTTCCCAAGACTCGATACATGTCGGACAAGATGACCGGGGCTATAGGATAGTACTTTGTTATTCTTTGGTTCTCGTACCCTTTGAATAGAGTGTGCGCGAGTGTTATGACTCGGGTATTGATGCTTAGACTTGGGCCATGCGGGAAGACCATCATTCCCATCAATGCTACAACAAACGCTAGAGGACGGATTTCATTCCATTCTCTGTAAGAAACCATGAACTCTCGGTTGTAAGTGGAGTAGAAGCTTGCATGTCCAAATCGGATGTAAAGATCTCTGAATGCTAATTGGGATTCTTGACAGCAGTAGGCAAAGTCTTTCCCCAACCCGAACCAGTCCGCAATATCTTCTACGGAAGGCTTATTAGGGATGAAGATGTCTTCTTGCTTTCTTGCCTTTCTTTCTATACCAGTCCCTACTGTGTCTATGCAAAAAAATGTAAACGTTATGAGAAATCAATTCAAAATAATGAAGACACATCGTTAATGATCAACACTCAAACAATAACCTTATAAATAGATGGTAATAATAATAGCCAAGAATAATTTGTATCAATGATAAGTAAACAAATCATAGGAAAAATTTACCATGTCAAAAAATTAATGACTGAAAAATAACTATCAAAGACTATCTGTTCTTCACAATAACTAATAGGACATGCTTGTTAAAGTCGATGGAACATTCGATGATTTAGAAAGATTACTGTATTAAATCGATTAATACGGCAGAAAGAAGCAAAAGATTCAGACAGAACATCAAGCAAACTAAAATAAACAAGAAAAGGCGAAAAACTAAGGCGCATGATCATCTATATATGAGAATTGAAAGGATATTCTGAGGCATACAGAATTTTAATAAAAACAAGAGAAAATGTATGAAATTAGACTAATGAATCAATATAGAAACTTCACAAAGTCTATCTCAAACAAACACCATCCTAATATAATAGATAGATTTTATAATTATATTAAGCTACAGTAAAGATCAAAGAACAAACATATTTTCCAGCAATGACTAGAAGGCAGCAAGTAGGACTAAAACATGATTTTTCGTAACGAGAATGATTCAGATTTTAAACTTAACAAGTATCCAAACAAAGATTCTGATTAGGACTTCGACATTTTGAACCAAAAGATTTCTTACTAGACAGATGTGACACAGTCAAAATTAGGTGTCAACAGTCATATGCGACGGCAAAGTATATGACAGTTCTGGTAGCTTAGGGGAGACGATACATGTTGCAGCCTCAGAATTTTTTCAATCACTGTAAGTAATGTTATTATGTTATTCTTGTATTCATTTCTTTTGGAACTCTTAAATAAATAATTAGACGAATATAATTTAGTAAAAATAGTTCATTGACAAGTCTTTTGGGTTCGATAGTTCGATCTTTTTAAGAGACATTATATTACTTGCGCGACCATGTACACTTGCGTGGTCAATTGGAAACAACATTCTTGTTTTATCTTTCTGTTTTCTTTCGTTTCGTTGGGTTGAGGTTGACTTATTCTTGCTGGGAATAGACATGTTTCATCACGTCCTATTTTTTGGATCGTAACAACATTTTATACAAGATATATTTTCTGACAATGATCTACAAAATAATTAAATTTATTAGAGTTTAAATTATATAAACTATCAGTCTAAATGATTTATATACTATTAGGTTACTCACAAGGACATGTAAACCTTTTTAAATATGTAATTTCAATAGTACTTAGGGATCATAAGCCTATAACATTTCGTGTTTTATTAATTCTCTTGGTAATTCACCATTTTAATGTTATTTATGTGATAATGTGAATCCTCGTAGAAGCAACTTTTTCACAAAGAGCTAACTCCAAGTGATGTTGAACTTTAATAAGCTTATATATACCTCAAAAATGCATTAAGTTATTTTCCTCAAATTCAAAGTTAGGACATGAACTTTTATGATACATCAAGAAAATCATGGAGGTTTAGGTTTTACTATTGCAAAAGTAATCAAAAATTTATTTTACGACGGGTTGATATAAATTTGTGAAAATTATTGTATCATTTACTCTTATATCTTTCTGTTTCACAAACTTATGTCAACCCTTTGTGAAAATAATTTTTGAAATTTCTTTTACAATAACAATACCTAAGCTTCCATAATCTCCATGATGTATTATAAACGTTTATGTTTTCACTTTAGATTTGAGAAAAATACTTTATTGCAATATATATTTTTTAGATATATACAAACGTATAAAGCTCAACATCACTTATAGTTAGTCCCTTCTGAAAAAATTGGTTGTACGAGAATTCAATATTATAACATAGAAAACATGAATTTTATAAAGAGGATTAGAAAAAACATGAAATGCTATAGGTTTACATATACTATGTAGATATTGTTGTGGGTAACTTATACAAATCATTTACATTTGTATAATTTAAACTCTTACGAATTTATATTTTTAGTGGATCATTGTCATAAAATATGTTTTGTATGACATGCAACAACAAGAAGTCAAAAACATACTTACCTAGTGCAATCGTACAAGTAGTGTATAAGGAGAGTAGTGTCTACATATACCTTAGCAGAACGACCATTATGTTGGCCATAACACCTTTGAATCTTGAACTAGAATTGCTAGCTTTTTTCTCACGTGGATGAATAGTGTATTTTCTTGAACAATAGATGATTGCTCGCTTTTAAATCACAAACACCAACTGTTGTGTATATGATTGTACTTGATATTAAGTTTGTTTTGTCTTCCATGTTGAATCTAAGAACATTCAAAAAAAACTTTATGAAAATATTAGAGATCGGTAGGTAGTTAGGTACAATTTATATTGTTCAAACACAAAGATCGAAATATAAAAATAACATTATTAACAATGAACAAAAATATAAAATGCTTAATTCTAATTCATGTTAAATCCACTCAAAATAGGATTTGTTTATTTTCTATTAGATGGTCTCACTCAATTAATGTTTATATCAAATTTTGTTTTTGTTGATGTCTAATTTTTCAACAAAAAAAAATGACTATCTAAGATGATACTATTATGTGAATGACTAGCTGAGAGGTCAACACAATTCTTTTTTAAATGCTACGTTTTTTCATTTCAAATTTCATAAATTATATGTCTCAACTCCCATCCAAACAAAAGGTTTTCCCATAAGATATTCTAAGACTCCCACACATTTACAATTTGAAAATAATAAAATAACAAGGATTTTCATATAAAGATTTAAATTATACTTTTTTTAAGTATTAACAACGGGGCTTCGAAAAAAAAAAGAAAAAAGAAGATAAAGGAAAAGGAGGAGATACTTAAATACAGTTCGATCAATAACACACATGAATTGGCATCTTCGTCGAGACAACTTTGAAATCCATTGCATCCACGGGAGTATACCTCTGCAGAGGAAGAGAAAGTTGGAGAAGCTACAAAAAATTAGAAAAAAAGGGAAATATACCTACTTCAGCGAGCTGATAAAGAGAAGAGTGCAAGGCATCATGAGATTTGCACAAATAATCTACAGAGTGAGGAGGCGAAAAGTAAGTCAATTTCAGACCTATTCTAGGAGAAAAGATTTGATGAAAGAGGCGGAGTGAAAGGAGGAGTATCAGATAGAAAACCCTACCATTCAGGATCAATTTATTGAGTGGTTTGTTTTCTATTTTGGATGGGCCCGATTGGGTATTACATGCTTAATTTATTTGGTCTTATTTGGGCCTTTTTGTATAGAATTTTTGAAGTGGGATAAAGGAGCTAGACGCTACGCAATTAATTTTCTTTTTTAAAAAACATGGCAGAAGTTATAGTTAACTATATTTGTATATAGTTACTAGATAGATAATCTAAAGCCCGTGATACGGGCCCAATATAATTTTATATATTTTATTAAAAAAAGTACATAAATTCACAACTTAAGATATCATAAACCCCTCTCGGATATATTTTTATCCCCTCTTTAATATATCTCTCCCATGAAGTAATATATATCTTTAGTAATGTACCAGACAACCAAGGAATGTATTAGAGAACAACAAAAAGATTGAGATTTTTGTAATTGAGAAAACTTCTACGATATGATGTAATTAGCCTCTAAATATATGATATTTCTATACTTTATACCTTTTTCTACGGTAAACAACTTCAATATATTACTTAATAATCTTTTTCAAATGTTCATACGACATAAATGCATCGTTTACAACCCAAATCGAGAAAGTTGAATTTCAAAAAATTCTATGCAGCAAGGAAATAGAGAATTGTGTTAGATTATGAGTCAAAACATTTCACATTCGAGGAACATAAAATGTTGATATCTTTGAAAAAGTTTATCGATCTTCGTATATTTTCCCAAGTGGTATCTATTTTCTACAATGTTATCATCTTCTTTTTGTAATATTTGCACCATAAGCTTTGCATTTGATAAAATACTAATCATTGATCAACCAATTCGTAATGAAAAATTCATTTACAGGTTCAATATTACAACATTATATATTTATAATAGTAATTGAATTAGTTTCGAATAAAAAAATTATTTTGACATTTTCAAATAAATATAATAAGAGATAATAATAATAAATTAGATTCTTCAATGATTAATATTATGTCAAAAATATTTATTTGAATTAAATAATTAATTTAATGAAATTCTTTTTCTATTTTATTTAAAATCACTTAATAAAATTGATTATAATTGTGAGTCGTAATATATTAACAGTTTTCATACTGATCTCATCTATAGATTAGTTTTGTGTAAACTTGTAAAAAAAATTTATAGGTGTTTAGCAAACAAAAATAGTGACTTAATTGACAAAATATTAGAATAAATCATCTCATTCTTTACGAAATGATAAAAAGATTATAAAAAAAAGTTACGACTTTATATTTTGTCTTTATATTCATTAAAATTAGGAGAACAATTTAAGATGGTAAGGAAAGAACTTTCTTCTAAAGTAACATTGAGAAATAGTGAATTTTACTTTTGTCTTATAATTGTTTTACAATAGTAGGGTTAATCATTACGTAGGGAATTAACCAAAAATGAAGTTCTTAATATTGAAAAAAAAGTTGCATTATTGATCTTCCTAATAAGAGATCTATATCTAAGTGTGTATATTTTAGGATGCACATTAGAAATTAATGGCGAGAAATTTATTGGTATAAGACATGAGAGGGGAGCGATTTGGAGTGAATGAAATGAAGAATGTGTTAGTGTCTATTTACTTGTATCATGGACTTAGTTCTAGAAACATTTTATAACTTAGAGTTTCTAGAATAATCATGTAACTTATGTAGGAAATTTGGCCACTTGAAGAAATATTTTGACAAATTTAAAAATAGAATTTTAAAATGAAATATATATGAAAATGACCATAGTATCCTTGATCATCCTCAACTTCATATTTCTACATAATAGAAACACATTTTGACCTGTCAACTTTGAATTTAAATCAAACTTACATTAGTTCACTATTCAGATTAATGTGTTTGAAATCAAATAAAAGTAAAAAAATTATTATATATTTTAATGAAGAACTACCTTTTAAAAATCTAGTAAACATTTTTAGTTTACTTTAAATGTAAATATACCATCCTATTCATTTTATTTGTAAAGTTACATTTTGACATCTTTAAAATATTATTTTTCAATATTAAAACTATTTTTATTTATTCTGTAATTTCAATCTAATATATATTATTAATTTATCTCACTTATTTCTTTTCAGGTATATTAATTAGAGCCAAAGTAAAAATAATTAATTATATTTTTAAATAATAAATTTTTATCAAAGTAGACATTTTTAGTAAGTATAATAAATAAATAAAATATTAATAATTAAATTAAAGTAATAGTAAAATAGAGTAATGAGTATATATATTTCATTCATTATAAAACAATAAAAAACTTAACTTTACTCATATAAATTAAAATAACTTCTGTGAGAGATTATCTAACCGACAACCATCACTATGAGCCTATGTAATGGTACAACGTTTTACCTCACGGTGCCGAGGACCATCCTATACCTTGCCATTAGTATAGAACCTTACTTAACTTAGTGGATTCACTAGCTTAACTTATGTGATCATCTAAAAAGTATGACCCATTAATATCCATGATAGCTACATAGTTTATGGAGACTTGACTTATTATGAACTCGTATCCCCATACCGGTGCTCAATACTACTTCCAAAAATATCCTTAACTCATGTGTTGTTAAAACTACTTCTTTCTCTGTGTTATGATAATTGCTCAACACTTAGCTTTAAAAGCTCTTTTGGAATCAATGTTTCCTTTACTTGCTCAAAATTCTTTTGGGAAATCTCAGTTTCCTCTTATATTAAATGTGAAAACAATTATAAACTCTTAGGGAATACTTAGTTCCTTTATAACTTTTTGAGAATGAACTCAACAATTTTATTCTTTACTTAGCTTGAAACTTGAGTTTTAAAACAACTCTCAGGGAATACTTAGTTCCCTTATAACTTTTGAGAAATGAACTCAACTCTTTACTCTTTACTTAACTTGAAACTTGAGTCGTAAGACAAAGTTAAAACGTTGTTAAAGACTCTTCAAAACGTATAAGAAGTTTGTTTTGACTTGCTTCTTAACTTCTAGACTTGACTCTTAACTTCTTTGACTTTGATCTTAACTTTTCTTTATTTGAATTATGAATTCAAGGTTCATGATCTCATATTTATGAATGATTTCATGATGCTTAGATGTACCTTAGAGTATTAGAATCAACTAGGAAACATATGTACATCACTTAGGAACTAGTACGAAAAGGTGGGGAAAGAATGAAGTGAACTTGCGTCCTTGAAGCTCTGAGAGGTGTGGGGCGCCAGGCCCCAAACATCAGAGGCTAAATTAGGTAACTCTGGCTGGCGCGGGGATCCAAGGCCCTATGGACAGAGATTGTCCTTTGGGGCTATGGGAGGCGCGGCGCCCCAACCCCTGTACCTAGGTGTTCTCAACTTTTCTCTTTCGCTTTTTTCATCTCTAAACCCTCTAAACTTCCATGGTTCTTTCTATTAACACTTAGGATCATTAGTATCATCAATACCCAATTGATTTAACTCAAAAAATAACTCGAAAACACGAATCAAATCAACACTAGGCATTCAAAAACTCAACCAACAAGAATTCAACAATGTTCTTCAAGAACTTCACATATTAACATGTAAACAACTCACCAATCACTGAATTGAAACAAATTTGGTGTGTGGGTGAACTGACCCAACACTAAATGATCTCATATACCTTTATAGGGAGCACCCCCGACAAATTCCACTCGCAAAGTAATATTGTAAATACAAATAAGCAAATAAAATAAAAAGTTTGTTTTACAAACTTGATTATTCTTTTGGCATAATATATAATTTAACTTGGTTTTAGCTGACATCTACGTCCTCAAATTTTGACTCTGCACAAGTAGGCACTTAAACTTATATAAAATCGAACATTCATCCTATGTGTCATCATACATGAAAATTTGTTGTCATATGTGGTGTCTTACATGTATTATATAATGCCACATAAGATGTGTGTGTGTTCTTATTTAATTTTATACAAGTTGCAGTGTCTACTTGTGCATGCCCAAAATTGAAACATATAAATGCAAATTAAAACCAACTTAAAGGACAAATTTATGAATTATGCCTATTCTTTTCTATGCCATATTATATCTTCTCATGAACAACATTTTGCTATAACAATTAAAAAAAATATTCAGAAAAAATGTCATTATATAAAAAGAAAAGGCTAGTAAATAAGATTCTTTCATATTTTGGTTTAAGAATACCCCAACTTATTTATTTGGCTCAAAAGTATCCCTAACTTATTAAAAATGACCCAAAAGTATCATTATGGTCTAAAAATACGATCAACCATTTTTTTTTATTCAAGAATGTTGTCTTTCCACCTTTTTGTCTAAAAACACCGCCAATCTTTGTTATTTACTTTTGTATGTATATATCTTGTTATGCGGAATTCGATATAATACGAGAAAATATAAACGCGAAAAACAAGACAACAGATTTACGTGGTTCACCAATAACTTGGCTACGTCCACGGGAAGAGGGGAAGCAGTTTTATTATGGAGAGGCAAGAACAGAAATTACAGAATAGGGTTTGCCCTAGCGTCTATATATAGTGCTAGGGTACGCCCTAACAGGCTTGGGCCCAACATACAGAATTGACAGATAATTAAGGGCCCAATACAACAACATTGCAGCGAGACCCCCGTCCTTTCTGCTGTAACGGGTCCTATTCAAGGCATTCAACATATTAATATTTATGATTTTAATATTGATTAAACTTTCACCATATAAAAATCCATAATTTTGTTGTTTGAACTAAATGAAAATTTTTGCTCTCTTTTTCCCTATAATAACAATAATAATAATAATAACAATTATAACAACAACAATAATAATAATAAGAAGAAGAATGAAGAAAGTTATATATTATGGGAAAAAGGTCTAATATACCCTTCAATTTTACCATTTATAGCTGATATGTACCATTATAAAAAAAGACTCACATATATCTTCACCTCAAAAGTGGCTCACATATACTCTGTTATCTAATAAAAGTGAAAAAAAAATAATTTAAAATTATTTTTGATTTTTAATTTTTTAAGAATTCATGTAATAAAGAAAAGTGTGAGTCGAAAAAGAAAGAAAAAACTTGATTTTACAAGCAAGTTAGTGACAAAATAAATTTGACTATCAAATTAATAAATATAAATCAACCGTTGAATCAAAAAAATTCAAAGAAAAAAAAACAATACGTATAAGAAAGATCAAATTTGCCTCTATATGATGTTCTTTTTTTTAAAAAAAATGATTTTTTTCACTTATGTTAGAAGAAAACGGTATATGTACGTCATTTGTGTAATATAATTAATAATAGGCATGTAGGTGCCACTTTTATAACGAATGAAATATCATCCCTATATTATATCCGCACACAAAAATAATTTTAACCATATATAAATGATGTAATTTTTCGCTGAAAGTTTAGTATGAAATGGACCAAACAGATTCTTCATGTGTTACCTCAGTAAACCAAAAATACAATCAAGAATAAAGTATTGCTGGGGACCAAATATGTTTTGCTTTGTTGATTAAAGTATTTGTATTTTCCTTCAATTTTACTTATTCTATTTGCCTTTATATTTTTGCCTTCTCTCAAGATTCTGCTATAAATAATATAGACATAGTCAGTTTAATTAAGAACAATTATATAATTATCATTCTGATAAGAAACACAATATTCTCTTTTTCTTTATCTCAAGAATTGTTCAATGGAAATACTTGTTAATGTTGTAGGTGGTTTTGTTGTTGAGGTGGGAAAGTTTGTATCGAAATGCATATATCCTAAGATTGAAAATGTTGTCCGTTTCTCATCAAAAGTCGAAAATTTAAGGAAGGAAATGGAAAAGATAACAAAGTTTAGAGATGATATCAAAGGAAAGGTGGAAGGAGCTGAGAGAGAAGGCTATAAACCAAAACTAGACGTTGTCAAGTGGATCGAAGATGTTCACGAGCTACAGTATGAATGGGAAACTATGCAAGAAAGCATTGAAACCGCGAAGAAGCTTGCCTATAAATGTTGTCCAAAATGCAGCCTTCGCTCACAAGTATCTAATCAAGCACGGAACATCAGAGATAAACTTTGTAGGCTTATAGAGACTGGAGAAAAGTTTGGATCCAATTTGGTGGTAGAAAATTTCAGGATGAAAAAAGTTGAGTTCATTCCGGGACCATCAATAGAAGGTCAGTCGATAGCAAGAAGGAATCTCAACAAAATTCTACGACTATTAGAAGATGATAAGGTAATGTTGGAAGTAATACAAGATTTAATTCTAAATCTTTTATGATTTGATAGTTGCGAATTTCATTAGTTCGAGTCTGATTATATTTTTATAGTCAAAAGTAGATTGAGGTGAGAATGTGCAATAATTTGATGGATGATTCACTTTTTCAAATATATTTCTGCAAAAGATCATATTCTCCACATCTGACACTTCTAATCATGAAATTTATTTTATCCAACTGATTTTCAATAACACATACTTGACATTGCAAGGTTTAGTAATTGACATGTCTCAAACATTTATGTCTCAAACATTTATGTCACAAACAATTTGATTCAAGTAAGTAAGAACAAACAAAAATAATAAGCTTGAAAAAAACCTTATGCCAGGTAACCTTTTCCCACAAATATTTTGTTCTTTACTTTGTATAACTTTCTCAATATATAAATTGTTTTAGAGTCAACACCTTGTCATATATCCTTTTCAGAAGGACATCCCCATTGACATCCCCATAACATTCAATTTCTTATAGAATTACCAATGATCATAGTCTCATTGGTCCAATAAGGACAATATGATCCAAATGTTCACTTTACAACACAAACATAACAAATCACTTTTCACCAATGTTCATGTCTATACAAATAGACACGTCTTTTCATGAAAAAATACAATATTTTAAGTGACATTTTTTCATCAAAGAATACAATTCTTTTGAACGAGTAATATAATTTTGAGGTTTTTATACTAGTCATGTCATATAATAGTAAATAGAGACTCAGCGACCACAATATCAAATATACACCAAGAATTTTGTGGGTCTAACTTAACAAGAATGTCATTAAATTTCATATCTTGTACTTTCAAATTTAAATTAGATATTTGAAATTATTTTTCACATATTCCATGCTTTCAGATTGTGTACCATCAAAATAGAGATTGGCAACACGAAGCCTTCTTTTGGAGAATTAATCCATAGAAACACCCATTGCAGGCACAAAAAATCACTAGTTTTATGTTACTAGTATTGTTTTTCCTTTCTGTCATAACTAGATAGACCACTCAGTATTTAGAATACTAACAATAAAGATTCAATCTTTATACAACTTGTTTGTTGTTTAACAATGAAGATTTTATGTTCTTATAATCGTAAACCGAATGAACCTTGAATTCTGATGAAGTTTTATATTCTTCGAATCAGTTTTACATTCAGACAGAGTAGTAAGCCAAAATGTTTAATCTCCATAAACCTCGAATACAATACTGTTTCTAGCAATTGAAGATTTTATCTTTTTCAAATCATTTAACCTTAATATTCTTGACGAAGATTTTTTACTCTTCAAGACAGAATATTCATTCAAACAGGGTATTGAAAAAATTGGTGAAGTTCCTATATTCTTCAAATCAATGCACAATCTGATTTGTTTGTGAAGTTCTTATATTCAAACCAAAGGAGTAAAGAATCAAAAGATTTTAATCTCCAAAAGTCAATCACAATCAAATCTACATTAAATAGAAAACTAAAAAAAAAAAAGAATCTCCTCCTCTAAACAGAATACATATTATTAATAATAATAAAGACATATTTTGAGTTCATCGCATAATGATCATTTATCCTAACATTTATGAAATAAATCTCATAACTTATAAAAGATAGAAAAAGAAAATAATAATCAAGGGAAACAAAGATAGAACCTAACTTTTACTCTCATTGAATCATATGCTATCTGTCAGCAATGATTCCATGCAACTCACTTTTTTTTTCCTTTTCTTAGTTTCCATTATATTCCTATTTTTCTTAAGAAAACATTTAATTTAAACAAGAAACTAAATTCATTTTCAAATATTGTTAGGAGACAATATTTGTTCATTTACTTCTTCACAAAGTTATATAAAAACAATAATATAGGAACAAAATAATTAAAGTGGATATTTTAGCCTTTATGCATAAATTTTTTTCTTATTGGAAAGAAAACTGAAGGGTGCAATGCATCAATGAACTTGGGATATTCGAACATATTAAAGTAGAACTAATTTATCCCAAATCTCTTTTATCATATGATAAAATAATTTCCCTTTTTTCTCCACAAAAAGAATACAAAAAATAAAAGTAATTTTCTTACCACAGAAAATACCATCAATATTAAATTTCTTAAGCTTGTTATCTCCTGTATTCAATTAGCAAACCAGAAATAATAAAAGATGAAAAAAAATGCAAAGAACTATCCGAGTCCACATAACCCACTGTGCCCTTAAGAAATTTAATCCCTTCAAGTGTCCGAGGTTGCAGATTAATTCCTCCCAATATAAAACAAATTATTAACCATTAAAGATGTAGTGGTACCTCAAACTTTGATAATTTCAATAAACTCAGACTGACAACAACGAATTCACACACAGACACAATCGATTATTTTGTAAGAAATGTATGCAAGAGGAGAGAAAAATTTGATGCAGAAAATGAAAGAAATCCTCTCTATTTATAAGCAACAGAGGGTAAAGGTTACAACTCTTAGGAAAGAAGACAACCTTTCGAAAAGGCCACAACACTTAGGAAAAGACACAACATTTCAAATAGTCACAACCCTTTAGAAAGGACAACCTTTTATGAAGGTCACAACCCTTCGGCATAGTCACAATTCTTCAAAAGAGTCACAACACTTCATTTCCTGTTCACACCTTTAAATTCCAACAATAATTACCTTGCTTCTTGCGTGATCTTAGGTATTTTAAACATTTTCTCTTGAAGTGTTCCCACTTTAAGCATAGTATGTTATATACACTACAACAAAAATAACTTTTAACGACAATAAATATTAACTTTAATAAAGAGTGCTAAAGTCTTTACCGGCGTTAGTTACTAAAGACTTTAAGAACATATACAAAGAGTATCAGTTGTCACTAAAAATACATATTTAGCGGTAATTATAAATTAATTGCCGCTAATGATCGTTTTTGATGTAGTGATATGACTATTTTTGCATCTTTCGCTTGTAAGTAAAATATTTTTCGTGTATTTTTCTACTACTTTTAGGTATGCATCATCGGCGTGTGGGGTACAGGAGGAGTTGGGAAAACAACATTGGTGAAGAATCTGAACAATGAGCTTCTAAAGATTAAGGTTTCAAATTCGAAACTTTCTTTTGGTGTTGTGATATGGGTTACAGTGCCGAAACCACCAATAGATATAAGAAAGGTTCAAGAACAAATTGCGAGAAGATTAAACCTAAAGGTGGATAACGAGGGAAATTTAATAACCATTGCTTGCGAAATCTATGAAAGGCTCAAGCAAGAAAAAAGTTTCCTTCTCATACTGGATGATGTTTGGGAAGCTATCGATTTGGATGATGTAGGTGTGCCCCAACCTGAAGCTCCCTCGAGAAGCAAGATAATTGTTACCTCTCGTTTCTTGGATGTTTGTAGGCAAATGAATACGAGAGCAGACACCGAACTGAATGTTTCCACGTTGGATGAGGATGAGTCTTGGCGACTGTTTGTCAAAAATGCGGGTGATGTTGCCAATCTGGAGGGTATTCAGCCACTGGCAAAGGAAATCGCAAGAGAGTGTGGCGGTTTACCTTTGGCAATCACTGTTATTGGAACATCTATGAGAGGCAAGACAAGGGTCGAGCTCTGGGAAGATGCTTTGAAATCACTTAGAATGTCCGAGCCTCATAACAAAGACGTAGAAAAAAAGGTGTACATGGTCATCAAATCAAGTTTTGATTCTTTAGAATCTCAGGATATTGAATTATCCTCAGGGCAAAGAAGCAAACATGGAAACAAAAAGAGAGGTGACATTAAAAGTTGTTTCTTGTATTGCTCGTTATATCCAGTGGATATTCCAACGGATGATCTCATAAATTGCTGGTTGGCGGAGGGGTTCCTCGGTGAACATGACACATATGAAGAAGCCTACAACAGGGGAATCACAACAATCAGGAGTCTTGTGGATGCCTGCTTGCTAGAAACACATGAGATGGATTTTGTGAAGATGCACGATGTGGTTCGTGATGTTGCTAAATGGATAGCTAATACCTTTGGGGATGATTACACTTGTGTTTTTCAAGCTGGAATTGGGTTGACTGAGATATCACATATTAAAGTATCAGCTTCTGTCAAGAGAATATCTTTCGTAAGCAACAAAATTCAATGTCTACCTGATCGCTTCACGGAATGCCAAGAGGCAACGTCTTTACTTTTGCAAGACAATGAACCCCTTGTGAAAATTCCCAATGAATTCTTTTTGTCATTTCCAGCTCTAAGAGTTGTGAATCTGAGTGCAACTGGTATTAGAGCACTGCCTTGTTCCATCAATAGTCTACGTCAACTACGTGCTCTAATACTACAGAATTGCAAAGGGCTGAAAGAGTTACCACCTATTGGTAATCTTTGCAATTTACAATTGCTTGATTGTGACAATACAAGGTTACGTTGTCTTCCGCAAGGAATGGACAAGTTGACGAATCTGAGGTTATTAAATATGCCTGAATCAGATTTGGAGAGTAGCATCAGCCAAGGATTTTTCCTCAAATTGTCTAGCGTTGAAATAATAAATATGATGGGTACCTGTCTTGGATCAACTTCTTTTGATGAGATATCGTCTCTATGCAATCTGACATCTCTTTTTATCAGATTGGATAGCTCATCAATTTTCAATAGAGACCACACCTGGATGACTAGATTGAAACGGTTTCGTATTGAAGTTGGGAAAACTTCAATGTATGTACCATTCAATAAGTCGAGAAGGGAAATAATCGTCTCCAAGTGTGAAATTTTCAGTAGCAAAGTGGTCTCAGGCATGTTCCAGTTTGCTTCACATTTGTACTTTGAAGAATTCATTGGTCTCAGGAAGTTGTTTGCGTACAACAGTTTTGACGGATTAAAATCACTACACGTTGAGAGTTGTTCTTGTGATTTCGGATCAGCCTTTGATGACCCTTTGCCAAATCTGGAACATCTCAGCCTTGTTTATGTAGATAATTTAAAGAGTCTTTCTGATTTCGGTCATCTAAGATTTTCTAAATTACGCCGACTGGATATTAACATTTGTGACAGTTTAACATGTCTGTTCAATGTTAGTGTAGGTTTCTCTGTACCTTTGGAAGAAATTACAATTAGCTATTGTGAAGAGCTGGTAGAGTTGTTTGTGCGATGCAGCGCAAGTCAAATGCCAAGAGTCCGGAAGTTAGTGTTGAGATACTTACCAAAATTAGGAACGTTGGGTGAGCCGTGGGAACACCTGGAGGAACTTAAAGTGATATCTTGCAATGAAATAAGGAAGTTGCCTCTCTCTATTCAAACCTCCAACAACATCAAAGTGATAAGAGGGACACCAGAATGGTGGAACCATTTGGAGTGGGACGACGACAACTTCAAGTCAAATTTAGAGCATTGTTTCACAGAATCCTACTGGTAGAAGGATCAAAGTTGACGTTACTTCCCCCGCGTATCAGAATCAGGTGATATTTGCTTGACTTTATTTTTTTCTTGTTCTGTTATTTCACCTAAATATTGTTAATAACACTAACTTAAGAGTTTTATCATTCAGGGGACTAAAGAATGTAGAGAAAGGAAATTCTTGCACCTGAGAGACACAGAGTTTGAGCTGAAGTTAACCGGTCGAGTTTGTTGTGATGTATTTCCTATCAGATGTCTTGAGTTTTTTCTGTCAATAACTCTTTAGTGTTCCTTGTTTGTACTATTTGTGCTTTCTGGTTCCGATGTTTTGATTGCTTGACTTAACAATGAATAATTTCTTGTTTCAGTTGTGTTGTGTGATCAACTTGGTTTGTTGTAATCAACTGGTATTGCTCACTAACAGTCAGTGGACCAGGTCCCTTGACATAGTAAGAATAGAATGTAAGCAGAGACAGTGGTCAGCATCTACTATACGTGAACGGACCAGGTCCCTTGACTCAACAAGAACAGTAGTTGAAACAAATGCAGAAAGTAAATGGCTGTAACTAAAATTTGCACGATGATTTTACATGGAAACCTCCTTGCTAAAGGGAGTAAAACCACGACCTGTTGCACAGGATTTACAACCGTCTTCACTAATCTTCTCAAGCAAAAGTGAAACCCGATTACAACCAATGTGAGAAAAAGTTATTAATCTCACTATCAAGTAATCTACCTATTACTTGAAGAGCCTAAGCGGATACAACACCGCCCACTAAACCACCACGCTCCGGATGATTTAGTTTGCTAAGCAGATATCACACCGCCCACTAAACCACCTAACTCTAGATGACTTAGAATTTGACTAAGCAACAAAACAATATTACCCACTAAATCAGTCAACCTTAACTGATTTAGAATTTTACAAACCCAAAACAAATATTTGAATCCTTTATAGATTAGGAACAAATTTACAATGTAAGCACGGAATATATAATCTGAGACAATTATAAAGCTTGTAATTCTATCAGATCCTTGTTGTAGTTAGGATGACACTTCTTGAAGATGGCCTTTGCTTTTTGAGCTTTTGGATTTTCTGAAATCTAAAACTTTGTTTGCCAAAACTTGAATTTGTGTTTGATGAAAAGAGATAATATAATTCACCACAAATTCGTTGAAACCATCTCATTGGCTGAAGGCCTGCTGTTGGAAAAGTTGTGCACCTACCGCATCAGAGGTGGCAGCTTTTTTAACAGCTGTCTTTTTACCTTTTCACGTCGCAGTCTTACGGGTACCAGGTCCCTTGCAAACTTCTTTGTGAGTTCTTGAAAAGGCTTGCTAGCTGACTTTCTTCTTTGGATGATTGAATATAATTTGGTGTTTGTCATGCTAAAAGTATCAAACATAAAGATTTATTATCCGTTGGATAAACACCCTCCTCCATTTTGATTGGTGTAGTACACTGACGCCCACCAACCTCTGACGTGACAGCTTTACAGTTGTAACCAATTGTGTATCTGATGGAGGAAACTCTGTCTGGTACCAGGTCCCTGCATTTGTGAGATACTGAAACATACAATCTCGTCTGCTCTTCTTATTGGTGTAGGATACTGCACTTTTCACCTACCACCTGACATGACTGCTTTTACGACTGTACCCCATTTATATCTGGACGAGAGCACTCTGCCAGGGACCAGGTCCTCGCATTTGTGAGGATCATCAAAACACCTAGAATATAAGTTGATGATCTTATATTTATTGGGAATGATAGTGTCATGTTTTCTGATTTTAAGAGATCTATGATGAATGAATTTGAGATGTCTGATCTTGGCAAGATGCATTATTTTCTTGGTTTAGAAGTCGTGCAATCTGTTGATGGGATATTTGTTTCCCAAAAGAAATATGTGCGGGAAATTTTAGATTGATGAAGAATTGCAATCCCGTCGATACTCCAGTTGATTGTGGTTCGAAGCTAAACAAAGTTGGAATAGGAGATATGGTAGACAACACACTCTACAAGCAAATTGTAGGTACTTTGATGTATCTTACTGCCACAAGGCCCGACATCATGTATGGTGTAAGTCTTATAAGCAGGTATATGGAGAGCCCGACGGAAATTCACCTGCTAGTTGCCAAGAGAATCCATCGCTACTTACAAGGATTTAAGGATTTTGGTTTGTTCTATAAGAAGGGTGAAAAATCTAATTTGATTGGTTTTGCTGATAGCGATTATTCAGGAGATCAAGACGATAGAAAGAGCACTTCAGGCTTCATGATCTTCTAGAAAGCAAAAAATTGTCACTTTATCGACTACTGAAGCGGAATTTGTTACTGCTACAGCTTGTGCTTGTCAAGCTGTTTGGTTGAGGAGAATTCTTTAAGAATTACAATTCAAACAAGAAAGAGCAACTACAATTTTCTGCGACAACAATTCCATTAAGCTGTCAAAAGATCATGTTTTACATGGAAGAAGCAAACACATCGATGTGAAGTATTATTTCCTGCGAGATCTCAATAATGAAGGGACAATAGAGCTGCAGTACTGCCAAAGTGAAGACCAATTGACAAACATATTTACTAAACCTCCCAGGTTTCTTCTATCTAAAAGCCGAGGAAGTTGATGGGAGTCAACATAATGGATGAGTTCAAGAAGCTGAAGTTAAACTGAAGCTTGACAACTTTCAATTTAAAGGAGGGTGTTTAGTTTTAAAAAAATCAGTTTAGTAATTAAAGTTCTATTAAAAATAAAATGCCTATATGTTATGTTTGTTCTAGTCTTTAGGAAGTAATTCAAATGTGGGCAGCTTTCAAGTTTTAGGATTGTAGTTCCTAATTTTTAGCTTCAAGTTGTTGTAGCATATAAAAGATTGTACTAGCAGCTCTTTAGTCATTTAGTAAAAAAAATCTTTCAATAATATTTCCTTTCTCTTCTATATCGTCTTTCAACTTATATATATATATATATATATATATATATATATATATATATATATATATATATATATATATATATATATATATATATATATATATATATATATATATATATATATATATATATATATATATTTCTAGATTCTGTTTTTTCTATCAGGTGTGGGGCGTTACAACTACTCTCATACATAGTAAGGGACCTGATCGATTATTGTATAGCGTCTTAAGTTGTCATTTGAGCTTAGTTTCTTGTACTCTCATATTGTAGATCTATTCCTATACTCTAAAGGATAATAGATGCTAGAGTTAACCTAGTCGTGTATGTTTTAAGTCTATGTTAACTAGAGGTAGTTGATATAGTGGGTAATTGTGATAGAGGAGTTACAAGTTATGCAGGATTATGAGTTAATTAATCCTTGATAAATACTCGAGTGTGCATTTACGTGTTGCTTGAAGTTATTTGAGTTTTGAGAAATCATGTGTGAAAGGTTGTGACTTTTTCCTCCTTTGAGCAAGAGAGTTTACTTTAAGCATTTACATTACTTCTTGTTAATAATAAAGTCAAGGGACCTGATCTCGTGACTAGTGGTGGACTCATAAAAACCAACAAGAACGTATGCCAAGGAGCTCGAGGATTTTTTGGTTAAATCCCCATCCCTTCAGTTTTGGTGTCAGTTGAAGTCCTTATAATTTTTAAAGCCCCGTGCATCGCATACAAAAGACTGAAATTTACTGATATTATCCATCGAGTTTCAGACAATGCACCGTTGTACTCGAGGGTTTCTCGGTTATAGAAAAAACCTTTTTCAGTTTTTGTCTCCTTATAATTCTTCAAGTCCATCAATACACAAAGTGCGGTATTTTAGTGGAGTAGGGTAGAGGTATAGCCCATTAGAACAAGAAAAAGCAAAAGTTTAGGTTTGTTGGAAATGTGAGTCGAAGACTGTGTAGTTCAGTGACCGAGCTAGGATTCTCACTTAGAGGGTTCAAAATATGAAAGAGTAAACACACGGAGAAGTCAAAGAGAGTTCAATATTCACTACATACATTTAAAAAAAAATTTAATCATATATATATTATGTAATTTTCCGCGGAAGGGTTTTGTATGAAAAGGACCAAACAGATTCTTGTGATACTTCATTAAAACAAAAATACAATCATTTTATAAAGTATGAGAAGTCATTGTCTCAAGAATAAAGTCTTGCTGGGGACCAAACATATGTTTTGCTTTGTCGATTGAAGTGTTTGTATTCTTTTTTTCTTTATCTCAAGAATTGTTCAATGGAAATACTTGCTAATGAAATTACCAGATGAGTTCATTCCAGGACCATCCATAGAAGGCCAGTCAATAGCAAAAAGGAATCTCAACAAAATCCTACGACTATTAGAAGATGATAAGGTAATGTTGGAAATAATCTATGATTTAATTCTAAATCTTTTGTGATGAGTGGTTATCATGCAAAAAACTAACCTTGCTCATCATTCTGTATGTGCAGTAATTTCTTTTTGTCTTTATCCGCTTCTCCTTGTCCAGTCTAATTATTTTATATATCTTTTTTATATATATATTTTGATATATTTTCTTAATTATGATTTTGTTTTTCTATTGAAATAGCTTGTGTCCTACATGAAGAAATTAGTGATATATAATTCATGTTATACTAATTTTTTATGAGAGATTAATTAGTTAGTTTGATATGTTTATTTGGCTCTTGATAAAGTGTTCCACTTTAGTATAAATACATTTTTCAAGATTATTATTGTTTGAGTAGAGAGAGAAGAATAACTAAATGAGAAATATTTTTTAAAAAAAATACAAGAATTCATACCCTAAAATAAAAATGGCCACTGAATGGGAGATAAATATTGGATCATTGTATGTGTGTGATTTTGAGGCTGTATTTTTATTTAACTCTTCGTTTATATGTATAATCTATTGACCTTATTTGTTTATTATTCAAGTGACATTCTTTTTGGGACTGAAGAAAAAGGAAATGGATGGAGGGAGTAGAAATTTAATAATAATAATAATAAGGGACGCTTCCAAAAACTAGTAATAGTATGATGTGATATATTTGACCATTTAAGTAAATTATATTTGGGTATTTGAATCCTTTTAGGTAGGCATATTACATAAATATACCCTTTAACTTGGCTTCGAATCACATATATGCCCTTCAACTTTGGGTTTGCACAAGTAGACACTTAAACTTGTATAAAGTTGAACAAATAGACACACACGTCCTACATGACATTTTTTATCCTATGTGGTGTCCTACGTATATTTTGCCATGTAGAACTCATGTGTTTATTTATTTAAAAGTTGAATAATTAAAGTACTTGTTTGTGCATTATGAATGTTGGAGGTTAAAATTAAAATTTGAAGTTCAGTTTAGGGTCCAATATATGCATTATGCCTTTTAGATATGCATCATTGATGGGTGTGTGGTAGGGTGAAGAATCTAGCTACTAAAGATTGATGTGTCAGTCCGATAGACATAAGAAAGGTTCAAGCACCTAATTTCCAGCAGATTAAACCTAAAGGTAGATAACGGAGGGAAGTGTAAAGCTCAAACAAGAAAAGAGTTTCCTTCTCATACGGTAGATTTGGATGATGCACAAGTACCCCCTTAAACTATGACATAAATGCAAGAGGAGTGTACGACAAGGGTCGAGCTCTGGGAAGATGCTTTGAAATCACATATTAGAGTATCAGCTTCTGTCAAGACAGTATCACATATTAGATTGCTAATCTTTGCAATTTGCAATTGTCATAATTATTTAGAGCATTGTTTCAATGAGTTTCTTTTATTATATATGAGTGAACATAATATTTCTGATTTGACTTCTAGGGTTACCTTTGTTATTTGATTGTCGTCAAGCCAAATATAAATCATCACATTCATACATATTCTTATAATAATAAAATGTTTGAATAAATTTTTTTTTTCCAAAAGCATCCTACGTGGAAGGGCAAATTCACAATTTTGCATTTGGGCTTCGGTTTGAGGCAACTAACTAATTAAAGATTACACATCCTTTCAAGTATTAGTTTTGTGAAGGATAACGGGCGCAGAGCTACCCTTAATGAACGGGGTTGAAAACTATATTATTTATACATGGTTAAAATAAATTTATATAGTAAATGTGAAACTCTCTTTCGCTACCTATTTCTACAAATTTTGAACTTCCTTTATTGAAAATTCTGGCTTCACTTCTCAAGGATAAGGGGTACCACCTTAATGAGATAAAAAACATTTATGCCCGTACACTCTAAATCATGAGATAAAAATTGATGCTAGTCCGGAAATATTGAGACTTTTGAATTTTGTTTTTTGTGTGTTTATTTTTTTCATGAGATGAATATATTTGATTCAAATGAGATGCATAATCATCTCCTAATTAATTGATATTATATTATGCACATGTATGGATATAATTAGATTGTATTACGATGTTTATTTGTCACAAATTTGTTTATCGATATTTATTTTATATTTGGACCAAATTTCCTAAATTTTAGTGTCAGGGATTTTTCTGACATTTAGGTAATTGCCGAAAAGAATTTATGACAATTATTTTGTAACATTTAGGTAAATGTTGAAAAGAATTTGCATCATTTACTTTGCAACATATATGTAAATGTTGGTAAGATTGTTACGACATTTATTTTTTGACATTTGTGCGAATGAAGATAAGAAATATATGACATTTATTTTTTTACATTTAGGTGAATGTCAGTATAAGATATATGAAATTTATTTTCGACATTTAATTATATAAGATATATGACATATATTTTTAATATTTAGGTAAATGTTGGTATAAGATACATGGCATTTATGATTATGACATTTATGAAATGTCACTTAAACTTTCTGACATTTAGATTTAATGTTAGTGAAATGAATTTCAAAACACTTACTTGTGACAATTATAACATGTCACATTGAAATTTCTGACACTTTAGTTAATGTCAACAAATGCTATTATTGAATGTCACAAAAATATGTGACATTATTTTATATATTTCTAAATATCATATTAATATTCTAATGTCGCTAACAAGTTTCTTTAAACATCCCAGAAATATCTATGTACAGTTTTACTCAAGACACAAATATATACAAACAATTTGTGCATTCAAAACTATCTTCTTCATGATAAGCAAGAAATATTATATAAAACAAATATTTTCTAATATTATTGTTATACCCCATTTTAATCGAATCAAAATAGTGTACAACATTTAGGTAAAGTTGAGCGCTTGTCACTATATAAAACAAGTGACCTAGAAAGAATTCAAATAATCATCAAACTTATAATATCTAGTGTAGTATATATTTTGAAATTTGGTACTCCTAAAATATATATAGGAATTTAAACGAGTCAGCTGGTCACACTTAGTATGTAAAGGAATGGGAAGTGGAATCAATCTCTATAAATTAAGTCAACATGCATGTATTAACAGTAACAGTTAACTATCACACAAGAAGCAAGGCTAAGGCCATTAATAATATCATTTATTATAATCAAAACAGATTTCAAGATTTTGCAAATGCATTTCAAGAGTAGAATATTTTGACAAAGTTGTTCACTATAAAACACATCACATGATATATTTTGTCTTAGTGTTCAATCAAGAACAGAACTATTCATGTTGATTTTGAGGAGTTATTTTGTAATATAAATTTTTAAGAACATATAATATATAAAACATTTAATTTATCAAAATAAATATTCTAAGACATACAATATGAAAAATATTAAGATCGCATAATAATTACATTTATCCAGGGACGGATCTCGGAAAAAATGTTGTTTATATATGTATATATGCATTATAAATTAATATATATTACTTCTGCCACCTATTGAATGAAATGCTGAACAACTCAATTGACAGTTTCGATTCTCGTTGCCAGCACTTCTATTCTGCTTGCTCCTTTTCTTCCTTTTCATGATTTATTTTTAGTTTCTTTTTTTTTACTTTCTCTTGCACTAATTATAAATCGCTTGATCTGAGTGTTGCTATTTATTTTTATCAATTAATGAGTACTGAATTATAAACGTCAAATAGGCATTATAAGTTTTTTTCTTTTTTACTAAACTATTTTTATAGATAAATTGTTCGAGTCTCGTGACTTTAATTTTCAATTGAAAGCTCATCAAGTACTAAAATTAATAACAATAATTTAATTAAGATCTTTTCGCCATCTAAAGTTTGAACTATTTTATGTAGTACAACTTCATGTTCAAATATTTTTAAGAAATATATATATATATATATATATATATATAATATATATATATATATATATATATATATATGTATGTATATATATAATGTATGTATATATATATATGTATGTATATATATATATATGTATATATGTATGCACTTACCATTTTTTATGAAACTCTCACATTTCTTATATCATAGACAAATTTGATCCTATGCCAACTCATAAATTTATTATGAATGTATACAAAGTAGTTAGCTTTAATATTAATTATTTCAACTCATATCAATTGTTTGATGCCAACAAGAAGACAGGTAGTAAATGAATAATTCTTCTCATAAATTCATATAATATTTATGCGAGAAAAGAATTATAACAAGAATAAATATCGTATGATAACACTTAAAAAAACTCGATTTATATTGATATATATTTTCATCGCTATTTCATACAAAATAATCAAAAATCAATAAGGTAGTCTATCTAAACAACTTATACTTTCTACCTTACACATAGACAACAGAACCAAAAAATAAAATTATATAACTTAAAGTTCAGGCATAACATCAAAACTATAAGACTTCAAATTGTAGTGATAGATGAATTAAAAAATTGAGGAAATATAACTTCCATGAAAGAAGATTAAAAAAAAATTGATATATGTAACTATTATTTACTTTAATTGGAGATTCAAATGATTACACATAAAACATGAATTAATGTGGCAGATAGAAGGGTTTATTTTATATACCCTCGACTTAAAAGAAAGACATATAGGGGGAAAAAATGAAATTATGGCAAAATATTATTTTTTAAAAAAATGACAAAACATTTTTAAAAAACTAAATTGATTGATATGAAAAAATAACTCAATTCTACAATCAGACAAAATGTTTCAAGAGAAAAAGGTAAAAAAAAAAATAAAAAAATCTCACCAATTGGGCACACAATAGCATATTGCCAAAAAAATGACTAAGTTGTCAATAGATAAGATGAAATATTAGAATATGTATTTATGGGAATATGAAATATTAATGTTCATTAAATTCAATTAATAGGTTAAAATATATTTCAATTAATTTAAGATTGTCATGTGATGGACATTGACATGTACTAATTGTCCATTTAATTGGATAATAATGTTTTATACAAGAGGAGATCCGATTATTTTTTCTTTGTTGAAATAAAGACAAAAAAAGAATAAATAAATAAAGACAAAAAAAAAGAATACATAAATAAATAAATTTATTTTTTAGCAGACAAACCTCATTGTGTTTTTTGTTTCAGCCTAGATGATTGCATACGAAAAGGTGGGATAGTAATAACTATTCGTGAAATGACATGATTGTATGGATTAAATCTTTGCTATAATTTCATAACTTATTATTTTATTTTCTTAGCAAAAAAATGAATTGAATTATCAAAAAGTTTGAGGGAAAAGATAAATACAAATCTAAGATATAAAGATGTGTCACATCACATTCTTTATATCTATCATTATTATTATATGTAGATTAGATTTTAATCAATCTTTAATTATATATATGCTTATTTTAGTAAGAGCGATAGAGATTGTAAAGCGATTTGATATTTATGGTTATTTATGACAAAGTTGAATACGGCCGATCAAAATAAATAAGGCAAAAATAAAATAAAATATTTAATTGAAATCATTTTAATATTGATAAAAAAAAAAGGTAAATCGAATAAATAATATCGATGCTAATATTATTCATTGCTTTTATTATATAAAAAGGGGTATTTCATATTACAAGATTTTTTTCTTCTTATTTTTCTCCTTTTAGAATGTGTTTGGTACGAAGGAAAATACTTTCATATTTTTCTATAAAAGGTTTTTTCTAAAAAAAAATGATTAGTCCTAGGTCAATGTCGGGAGGTCAAAATTCGGGTCTCAGAATAGGGTCAAGAGTTAGGTCAAGGTTGGGTTGGGGCTGGATCCCAAGTATGAACATTTTCGGGTGGTGAGGTTTAAGAAAAGTGTTGAAAAATATTATTCTGATTTATGAAAAGTTTTAATTTTTTTTCTTACTTTATCTTAAGACCCGAAAATGAACGTGATGACACTTTTCTTATCTTAACTAGACAAATCAGTCTAGCCCAACAATACGAAAGAAATGCGATAAATAAACTATCAATATCATAAGTACGAAAAACATAATCAATCTCATAATAACCCCAAAATCTGATTGTCACATATACAAGTCACTAATGTATTACAACATAATTAAAAGATAAATACAATCTCAATGTCTTCGTTACTAGAGTAAAACAAGAACATAGTGAAGGAACAAGAGAGCATGTTGAAGTAATAAACAACGATTTCTCAAGTCTTCGCAGAAAAGTCTCAGGCAAAGTATGGAGGAAGAATAGTTACATAGATTTAGGCTCATAATCTACACAAGTGTAGAAGCAAGTAGTGAGTACCAAACGACACGAAACTCATCAAGCAAAACACTAAGCACGAGGTAGAGCAAATAGAATACGAGTACTTCTTTCATCCAAATCAAACTTTCACAAAGTACAACCTGCATAGAAAATCAATCCAACCTAACAATTCACAGTTCATATTGCACATAATTAAATAGCAACAATCCATCAAGTATACATCCATCATGGTAAAGTATTCAACAAATCAATCACAAGTCTCATAAGATCACATCTTCACAAATAATAATAATGCACAATGTAATGATATGTCAAGTAAATGATACACATCTGTCTCCGGAATCTATGAGGGACTTACAAGGCCTAGTATCTGCAGAAACAAACCTCAGCCTCAATATCACTCGCCTAAATCATTTTCCATCAGCATCAATATCACTTACTGGGATCATTTTTCATCAACATAATCACAATAGATCTCGTCACAATATTTCAGAACTAATGCAGATAGACATGTTCACACAATAATGACAAATCCATAGTAATTCACAATCACAACAACACTATCATAATATTTCAGTAATAACTGAATCGATGTCACAATTCAAGTCTATCACAATATACCACCAACAAATATCATCATATTGCATTTTTGTTATTCCCTTCATTATCATTAAGATTAATCAATTTGAGCAATTCAACCCATCACCATTTCTCATTACTCTTCAACACATATAACAAGGAGAACACAAGATTCTACAAGCTTAAAAAAGAATTAAAAGTTCACTTATCTTAATCAATCAAAATATCATTTCGGGACTTAAACTTTCCCTTTTCGAATGGTATCTGAATAAATACAATCTAATCAATAAAATAATCACAAAAAGTTTCAAAACTAACAACACTCATATAAAACAATTTTAAAAATAACCTAACAACCCGATTTAAAAAATGAAGGGTACTTATATAATTTATTACATAAATATGTTGCCAAAAAATTTAGAAATTAATGGTGAAAATTATTTTTAAAATGGAGTTGAAATCAGTCCATAATCATTAATCTATCAAAAAACCCTCCATTTTTTTTCAAAAGCCTTTCAAGTTGGGGTCAAAATCCATGTTTAAACATCAAAATCATGAATTAATCAATGGGAAAAAAGGTCAGGCAGTTAGAAATTGTAACTCAATCAATGAATCTTGAAAAAATATTTAAAATCATCAAACTTGATATCTCGATATTCAAAAATGGTGAAATAGGGTTGATATCATGACTTTGAGAAGAAAATGATGTTCAGACAAAAAGATCATTCATCACTATCGCAACCCAAAGCCTGACAATCAAAATGAGTGAACATGTCAACTCATTTAAGTAGAACATCGTGATTGCGATGGACTTCACACGATCACAATGCATCATATAATAACCCTGCGCGATCGAGAGAGAGGGTCATGCGACCGCGATGACTAGTTACCTAGGCACCATAAACAAAAAAACCAGGAAACCCATAGGGCATAAATATTTTCAAATGACCTTTGAAATTCGTTATGAACTCCGAGTTTATAAACCAAATATGTTACCATTCTAAATTTAACATTCTAGACTCAATAAAATCATTGATACAAGAATTGAGGTCTCCTTGATAAAAAAAAAAAAAAAACTCATGAAAGTCGTAAAAACTAATTTGACGCTAGAAAAAAAATCAAACTAACCTCGGTATCTCTGGAATTTCAACAAATACCTTTACTAAGTCTAAAATCATCCTATGAATCCAATAAAATTGTCGAAAATCCGATTTGAGCATCCAAACTCTAAATATTGATCAAAGTTAACTCAAAGACTAAAATTTTGAGAAAAAACTTTTAACAAAGTTCTATTTTGTATAATAGTGTATACAATTATATATTATTATATATATGTGTGTAGAAATCCATGTAGAAATCTCATGTAGAGAAATCAAGGATTTATTGATGTATTGATCTATTGATCTATTGATAGGTTGATCAATATTGATATATTGATATATTGATATGTTGATCAATATTGTTGTATTGACAGTATTGATCAATCATGATAGTATTGATCAATAATGATATTATTTATATGGTGATCAATATTGATGGTATTGATATATAATAATGTTAAGTACATACTCATTATATAGAAGAGAATTGTAGAGTCCTATGTTAATTATACTTAGAGTCCTATTACAATACTTTTTACTGCTATAATAATAAATAATTAAATCCTAATTGTACTATAATTCTAATAATAATCTAATGCTAGTCGTACTATAATCTTAATCATAATATAATTCTTAGAAGAAATATAATCCTAATTAACATAGGTAGTCTAATCCTAGTGCGACTCTAATTCTTCAGTAGTGTTGTAACTCGCCAGTCAGCTTCGTTGGACCTGTTCCTTCGACATGTTTCAATCCTCAGCTTCCTTATTCATCAACACTTGTTGTAGACAAGTCAGTCAACTACATTGGACATGTTCCAATCGTTAGTTTCCTTCTTCTTCAACACTTCCCTCAAGCTAGTGAGTAGAGGAACTGTTACTCCTAGCTTGCTTTGAATTTCCAGAAAAAAAAAAACTTTGAAAAACCCAGCAAAAAAATTGTTTTTTCAATGCTTCGGTATATTGATGTTGTATTTTTTTTTTCCTCGAATATCCAAAAACAAAATTTTTTGAATACCCAACAAAACTTATTTTGTTAATGCTTCGGTATGTTGATGTTGTTGTTTTCTCTTCCCCTGCCTTTTTGGGCAGATAAAACCATGTTATGATTTTGTTGTGACACTTTTTCTTCCTCTTCCCTTATATCAAAGCATGTGAGAGCATTAACGAATTGAATAAGGGTGGGATATGGTGTCTTACCTAAACCTCTAGCAAAATTAATTTTTTTTAATATATGTTTTTTTAAGAATTTCCACATCTCCTTAGCAGTTGAGCAGCCCACAATTAGTTGCATGTTTTCTTCGGTCAAGGTGTTTGAGATCCAACTCTTTAGTAACACATCTTTCTCCTTCCAATCATCAGTGGTGCCACTATCTTTTGCATCCTTCTTAGCCGCTAGAGCTTCCCTAGCAGTTTGTTCAGTGGAACAACTACTTTTACTTGGTTCGTTCTCTGTGATATGAATCACTTGGGATATATTTGTCCTCTTTATGAGCTAGTTTGTTGGCTTAAGTTTAATGGAGCGAGTGACAATTATTTGGTGAACTAAGGAAAGTTGACATGGTTTTTGGTAGAAGGGGCCGTTGCAATATGTGGTTTTTCTTTTCGTTTTTTTTTTTCAATACTAAGATAGCGGAAGAGCTTTAAGCTCTGATACCATGTAAAAATTCATGTAGAAATCTCATGTAGAGAAATCAAGGATTTATTGATGTATTGATCTTTTGATAGGTTGATCAATATTGATATATTGATATGTTGATCAATATTGTTGTATTAATAGTATCGATCAATAATAATATTATTGATATGGTGATTAATATTGACGGTATTGATATATAATAATGTTAAGTACATACTCCTTATATAGGAGAGAATTGTAGAGTCCTAAGTTAACTATGCTTAGAATCCTATTACAATACTTATTACTACTATAATAATAAAATAATTAAATTCTAATTGTACTATAATTCTAATAGTAATCTAATCCTACTCGTACTATAATCTTAATCATAATATAATTCTTAGAAGAAATATAATCCTAATTAACATAGGTAGTCTAATCCTGGTGCAACTCTAATTCTTCAACAGTGTTGTAACTCGCCAGTCAGCTTTGTTGGACTCGTTCCTTCGACATGTTCCAATCCTCTGCTTCCTTCTTCATCAATACTTGTTGTAGACAAGTCATGCAATTGCGTTGGACCTGTTCTTTTGACATTTTTGAATCGTCAGTTTCCTCTTTTTTCAACAATATGTATAAGTACCTCTTATTATATTATATAGTATTATATATGATGTATTATATTGTATATTAAGTTTTTAAATATTTTTGTAAAAAGGAAATATGAAAGTTTTGTATGTTAATGTATATCAGATGTATATTATTTTATAGAGAATTGTGTTTTAGGCTAAAAGTTTGTAATATAAGTCTTGACTTATAATTTTACAATTTAAGTTAGGTAATTGTACTTTTATAAAAAAATTCTATAATAAGTAGTATTATAGTTAATATTTTATACATATGTTTCTAATATTTTAACAACTCTGAATATATAGTAAACTAATATAATTTAATTATCGCTAAATATTTTTACGTTATGAAAAATTTATATCACTAAATATTTCTTTTATTGTAGTACAAAGAAATAGGAAACAAGTCAAGATTAGATTTAGATTCTAATGTGACCAAATCTAATTGACTTTTACAAGGAAAAAAAGGCAATAAAAAAGTTGTCTCCTTTAAAATTCCACTTAGAATATGTTCTACCTTTTATATCTGACCTTTCTTTTTCTTCCTTCTATACATGCATTGCACTCGTTTGTTCTCAAAGTATGAACTTAGAATTATTTTTTTAAAATAAAATTTTATGCTTGTTTAGTGTTTACACAAAATTATATTAATTTTTTTTAATAATTAATTAAAACAAAAGATGTAAATATATTTTTTAAGTTTGGAATTTGAATCCGATACTCCTTATTAGTGAAGAGCTACATCTGTCTTAGTATAACAAATGATTTATGTATATCTTTATCGTTCTAATAGATAATGCATATTTATTCCTATCGTTTCTAAAATTTGTTGACCTTATTCACTTTTTTTATCCCTCCAGACCTCAATTCCAAGTAGAAAATATCCAGTGCCTTTTAATTCAATCTAAACTCATATCATGATTTGAGTAGAAGAGGAATTGCATTTTTTTAAAAAAAATTTTATGCTTGTTTAGTGTTTACACAAAATTATATTAATTTTTTTTAATAATTAATTAAAACAAAAGATGTAATATATTTTTTAAGTTTGGAATTTGAATCCGATACTCCTTATTAGTGAAGAGCTACATCTGTCTTAGTATAACAAATGATTTATGTATATCTTTATCGTTCTAATAGATAATGCATATTTATTCCTATCGTTTCTAAAATTTGTTGACCTTATTCACTTTTTTTATCCCTCCAGACCTCAATTCCAAGTAGAAAATATCCAGTGCCTTTTAATTCAATCTAAACTCATATCATGATTTGAGTAGAAGAGGAATTGCATTTTTTTAAAAAAAATTGGTGGTAAAAAAATAGAAGAGTGA
>JAKWJD010001468.1:0-49777 GCA_027705065.1 Solanum peruvianum | reverse complement strand
AAGGTAGAGGTCATTGCAGTCCGTAAATCACAGTGATGAGACTCAATGTCTCAACCCCACTAAATCAAAGAGATCAAGCTGCGACTACTTAAAAAGTGCAAATTACATGGAGATATTATCTGGGGAAAATTGTGTCGCAAGTAATACTTGTGGATTTTCTTTGCAACAATATAAAATTCCTCAATATTAAAATATATTATCTGCTTAATGTCTGTTGCAAACAAATTTCACAGGTAAATTAGTGTCATTTTATGCAAAATGAGTTCCTGCAATTTTACCTAGGAAAATATATCCGCAGGAACAATATCTCAAAATAAATTGTAGGATCTATAGAAAGAAGCCGACGAATTTTGTACCTTATGTTTTGTAGCGAAAAATCGATGAAATCCCGTTCTTTGAAGTTTGCTCCAAGCAAAATTTAAATCTCAAGGAAACAAGATAAATGATTCACAAACTAAATATCTTTTTTGTTAGTGTTTTTTTCTTAGAAAAATGTTGTGGTTAGAGATTTCACTTTTCTCTGTTTCTCTTCATCTATTTCGGAGCGTAAGAGTTCTTTATTTAAAATAAAGGTTTGTGTACGTTGGAGCAATTACATAGTAACTGTTCCCATGCACCCCTATTTTATACTGAGACTTACCTCCTTTTATTAGATAACATTTTGGGTCACGTCGGATCGATCCACATTGGCAATTCATGACCCAAAAACTTACATCTCTCACTTCGACATGGTGGACAAGACCCAAACCAAAATAACATCAACTAGACACACAAGCATATGATAAATAGTTTGTGCGACCTGTGAGCATCAAGAGCTTACCTGTAAGATTTTACAAGCCTCACATAGGAATCCGTTTGTCACAACCGGGGAGCACCCCCTAGAAGTATCATGGCGTACTTGACCTCTCGGAGGTCTTATACAAGCCATAGTTATCAATAATCGCATTGACATAGTAAATTTAGCGGAAAATTTAAAACTTTTCATAGCACATCATATGCTAGAAACTTAGCTTCACATATATATAAAACATAAGTCGTAATACATATTTAGACCCTATGTCTCTTTGCCATCTTAGACTCAACAACATTAGATACATTAGGGACACGTCCCTTAAAACATAATACATAACTATACAATCTATAAACATTTTACATTAGGACATGAGTAGGGAATCCTTTGGAACTTAAGGACCTCTTTCCTTGAGCTTGAGAATTATATATCAGGGTCCTCAATCATAGACATCCTTTAATGCATCCACAACCTACACTTTATGTAAAAAGTAGAAAAGAATTGGACTAGTACAAGAATGTACTAAGTATGACAACCATGCAAAAACATGCATTTAAAAGGGACATTTTCTTGAAATCATACTTCATGCCTTTTTGAGTAAACGTTTATAAAACATTTAAACAATAGCATTTATATCATTCATATGCTTCATATAAACATATTCAAAGGCCAAACATCACATAAGATCATATTTAGAATTTATTACATATTTGAGTCACATTACAGTGAGCACTCTTTCCCTTAACAGTGAACCACCTTCTCTTTTTGTTCATTAACTTCCCAAGTAACCCTTTAGTGATACTTGGTGCAATGCATCACCTTAAGGCCACAAGAAACATGCATATCATCTACACAAGACAACACATACCATCATGGAAGTATAGTACAACATAGACATAGTTAAGTCAAGACTATAAGGCATTATAGTGAAATCCTAGTCATTATGCATATATACTTATTTTACTTCACATAGAACCTTATAAGACCTAACTCATGCCCCCAATCTAAGTCTACTAGTACAATGTTCATGTAAGTCCCCATAACCTCACACATACTTAGTAAATCTATCATGAGGCCACAAGCCTTTACATCCAAGTCATACATCAACATAGTAAGAGAAGACCACTTCATTTATGGCAAAAAAGACCTACATCATATACTCAGCCAGATCAACATTATGCATTAAGACTCATATCATGCACATCTTCATAACAAGTAGACAAATACTACAATGTCATGCATAAAGAACACATACATAGTGACATGCATTAGAACACCTTCCTAGAACTTCCTAAGGATCTACTTGTGCAATGTCTAGATGGGTTCATTACTTCCACCTACCCTAAGTAACCTCCCTTAAGTCATTTTAGTTAGGGTCCAAGTCATTTACTTCCATTGTCCATTTTACTTTAGGGAAACTATAGCATTAACCGACATAGACCATGTGATTCTAAACATGGAATTCGGTGTCATAAAACCCCACACCGAAAGAAGGTTGTCTATCGGCCAAAGTACAACCAAATGTTACATAGCTTTCTAGGTGGATCCACTAGCTAGTATCCTATGGTGGCGACATAGTTATGGAACTTGGGGGTACATGTGAAAACCCTCTTTATGCCAAGATTAGGCATTGTACTTATTCACTTATGGAAACATCACTCTAACACCCTTTTGGGTCATGAGGATATCCACCCATGAGGTTTATGGGGACCTACCTTCCTACCATAAGATGGGACACACACTCATATTCAAGTTCACTCGGTGCTAAGCTAAGTTCCCTTTATTGAAAACCTTTATTATATTTTTACTTTATAAAACATAGGTTTAGGAGAGTCATCCCCTCATATACTCAACTCATAGGTCATATATGATATTTATCAACCTAAATCATGTAAATAATCCCTTCACATGAACATAGCATATGTAAAACATCATCTAGTTTAGGGTACACATGAATACACCATTCAAGGCCCCTCTCTTGACTAGATCTCCATACATGTGTGTGTATACATATATGTGAGCAAACCTTCCACATAACATCTTAAGTCACACATGTTCATGCATTCATATTCACACATAGAGAAACCAAAACTAGGACTATCCTATCTAGGTACACATGTGCAATGCATAGGCAAAGTCCCATACCCTTGCCAATACTAGTACACCTATCAATGCATCATCAAACTCCCATACCCTTGCCAACACTAGTACACCTATCAAGTCATCCTAGCTAAGGAAACACATATCATACTTTCATAAATATCACCTTAATATGCATAGTAGTAGACACTAGTGAATATGAGAACTACCTTTCATTTAGACACCATGACCTATACTACTTGTAACATGCATGTAAAGTGAGTGTGTGTGTACATTGGTAAACATGATCGCGTAATGTTTATAAACAACACATCAATTCAGCCACCCTCTTAGACCATAGTACTTCATCAAGCATAGACAACACAACACACAATAGCATAGGAGACAAGTCAACCTCATATTACACGAAGACTCCTAACTTGTACTATTCATGTATTCGCATAGGGGTACATAGGTAAGGGACTATTAACCTTTTTCACAAATCAATGGCAGCACCTATACTTTACCCTAACATGGATTTACACATACTTATACAATAGACACACAACCAAGATCACAACTAGAAATGGAAAGTAGGCATAAACTTCTCATAGTATCATAATAAGCACATATTCATATAATTATCAATTTGCCTTCAAGGCCATGGTCAAAACATATTTAATGACAATAAGGTAAACACCTCCACCATAAGTGGACCATACCACACAATCCCATACAAGGCTTCATCAACTACATTAATATAGAAAAGTAGAGAGGAAGAGTCTCCTTACCAATTCATCAACCCTTTTGACCAACATTGATCAATAAACCCTTTCATCAACAATCATATATAGGGCAGTAGCTATATGTATTTAAATCATAAAGAAACCATGTACAAGTCTCTACAAGATCATACTATAACACAATAAAAGACATCTCACACATACTAGGAAGTAGAGAGTCATAGATCAATCATTAATATACTCTACTTAAGTTGTTTATCATGATTAAAATTCATAATATACCAATAATACTAACCTAGTAAAGTATCTATAACCATAATAATCAAGACTAAATCATGTTTCATTTACCCTAAATCGATATCACATTATGTTCATAGCATTAGCAGCTTTAAGGTTAAAACGTATAAATTAATCCTTATCAAGATTATTTGATTTGATTATTAAGGTTTTATACCCCTAATTCATTCATAACATCAACCTAAAACAATAGCTACAAGAATCTTCACCTAATCGATTTCAACATTAAATCATTAAAATGCAACGTTACAGTGAATCATGGAATCTAGACTAATATGTTCAAATCTTCATACATTGATCCATATGGATTATTAATCACAATTCAATATCAATTCACGTGAATAACAGTAGATGTAGACAATTCAACGTAAGAAAATCACAGTTCAATCATTAACAAGCCATAATCACAAAGGCCATGCAAGGCTAAATTGATTTGAGGAAGGAGCATGGGTTCATCATGCAATTGGAGTAAAATCATGTTCAAACCACTGTATTAAATTCAATT
The DNA here is from genome assembly GCA_027705065.1 of Solanum peruvianum. Lineage (NCBI taxonomy): Eukaryota > Viridiplantae > Streptophyta > Magnoliopsida > Solanales > Solanaceae > Solanum > Solanum peruvianum. The sequence continues at coordinate 45,363 of JAKWJD010001468.1, read as the reverse complement.
AATCATGATTTAATAATTCAAAACGTTTTTAGAAAGAACCCATGGCTAGATTGAAGAAGAAGAACTTTGATCATGAAACCTTCTTTGAAAACATGAGATTAACTCTCCAAGTGAAAGGTTACTTAGAGACGAAGGATTACCATACCTTTATATACATGAATAACTCAAAAAAGTTGTGAAGAAATCATGAAAATCCAAGCTCCAAGCTGTTCTTGAGCTTCAACAACAATGGAGGTTTCTAGAGAGAATATTTTTGGAGGGAAAGATTCAATTTGTGTGGGTTGGTTTGGGAATGGGTTGGTTACGTTTTAGATGACTTATATACACCTAAAGTTATCTAAATAAACCAATTAGAGTCAGGTTAGGACGTGGGGTCATTTGTGATTCACCCCTTAGTAAAACAGTCCGCTTGACAGTAGCTACAACCCACCTTCGACGGAGCAATCGACTGGCCGTAGGTTAGTCTACGGGCCAAACTTTGGATTCCGTAGACTGGTACTTAGTCAAATTTTGGGTTTTTTCCTACCCAAGATAATTACTAATAGACAAGACCTCACCTACGGTCCGTTGGTTGACCAACAGGCCGTCGCTTGGTCCGTCGATTGGTCTCGACCAGCCTTGGGCCCTTTTTATGGGGCCTTTTATGGGGCCCTTTAGAAGTCGTACACGGATGTTTACAAGGTAAATACAAACCTTAACAATTTTTATTCCTCCCACATGATTTTAACCCTATAACACTACTCCAAACTCGTCCAAACAGGCTAGGCCTCATCAAGACACACGTTGAGCGTCAAAAGGACTATCTTTCTAACGCCTTGGACGTTCTTGATTGTATGACCTCCAAACTTCTCGAAACTCCATATAACATATTTATACATCATTATAAATCATTTTAGGACTTCATAATATCATATAATGCAGTGTATAAACATGCATGGACACTTGAGACACACAGGTGACTAGTCATCGAACGTTTTGGTCATCCCTTGACGTTCGAATTCCAAATCACTTCACACTTCCTCTAAACCATATTATAAGTAATTTTAGGACCTTATAACCTTAATAAAAACATGTTAGGCTTTCAAAACCCTAACTCATTTTGGGGTCTTACAATATCCCCCACTTGGGAACATTCGTCCTTGAATGACACTTAGGATTCTTTAATCACAACAATGATTTCAATGCATCATAGAGAAGTTCATAACATTATAACATCATCAAGTCATTTTAGCACTCAGTGCACACAAGCAAGCAAAATCATTACTCACTCACTCTTTAATGCATCAAACACAAAGGCTCTTATCATGTTCATAGGAGAAACATCCTTCTCTTAATCATAACATGGTCATTCCACCTTAATTCATTAAGAGATCATCTTGTAAGGCCACACATAGGCAGATTTCAACAATACTCAAAACAAGTAGGCACTCATACTTCAATTCACATATACTTGAGTTAATTGAATCAACAAAGATCTTCATTAGAAGGTCATACTCAACCATACCATGCTTAGTGGTGTCCATGGAGGAATGTCCTTCTCCTCAACACACTTACATGTATCATGAGTTCACACCTAAGCAAAGTATAAGGTCAATTTCCTCTTAAAGCGAGAAATTCTCAACTTCAAACCATGGCATGATCATGTCTTCTTCCTAGTGAAGTCTAAATGGCAAGTCACACCAAAACACATCACAACAATTAGGAAGTAATTTCACAAAATTCCAATTTCTAACATAGTACTCACCTTCACAGTAAGCATATTTTGAGAAGAATAACACAAATCATAGGCACACACATTAACACTTAGCTAAACATACTTTCACTTTTCAAAGATAAGCCAACAATTATGCATTCCAAATCATAAAAATCACATAATTTTCAAGAGACTCAACATATTTCATTATAAAGAGACTCAACTTTCATTATAAGGCTAAACATTACACCTCACAAGTGACTATTACCATGTTTCTTATCTTATCTCATGAAGTCAAATGCACAACTTGCATATCAAGATGCAAATTAACATGAGAAACCATGGATTTTATCAAAAATTTTCTTTCATGCAATTTGGAATCTTTACAATATCTTCAAGGTAATGCCAATCAATACATACTAAACATATAAAGGTCATGCAATTTATACTTTATGCAAAACTCTATTTATGTACAAGCTTACTAAAAATTCAATAGGTTCAAGTTCGAGCCAAAATAGAAGGTCAATGGTAGAAAATATCTGCAACCTTACTACTCCATTCATCATCCCCCACTCAGGGTAAACCAAATTAAGAGAAACTTATTCCAACCTTAAGAGGATCTTAACTAGAAATCCTTCACTTTCGTCACTTAAAAGTGATTACAAATTTAGAAGGAACTTACAGTAAGTTAACATAGGAACACCAAGGTATCTAAACCTTATAATCAAGGAAATTTATCCCCAATTATCAAGTTAGGTCATCTCATTAAACCACATAAGGTTTTCATACAATACAATATATACCAAGGTCATACATCATTAGGGGAAACAATATAGAAGACTTAGTCTTAAGGACTCTTTCTTTTCTTTTAACATCAATGTAAGGTAACTTCTACGTCAATCAAACCCAGATCATCACCCTATAAAGATAAGAGTACTACCCTCAATTCTAAGGAAACATCAATTCCACAATCATCAAGGGACTCACAACACAATAAGAAGTTAGAAACAAATCTACAACTCATCATGCCATAAGACTCTTTATTCTTCATTCCAAATACCAAATCTCCTTTTTTACATTCATTATAATGTTTATATACATTAAATCTATACACATTTTAACAACATCAAATCAAAGAACAATTTAGTTGATTTTCCAAAATTGTTACAGTAAGTTGCCTAGCTTTACAACGAGCATATTTTCAAATTCCAAAAATGCAACATTTAGGCAATTGATGGGAAAAGCATGACAATATGAGATAGAAAACTTTACCAAGGCAAGCATACTATCATGACACCTAGGATCAAGTTTATACAAAGGACTCCAAGCCATACTAGGCAACTTATCAAGGACAAGATGTATACAAAAGGAAACATTGAACACCTTTAAGTGTATAATCTTAGGGTAGCATGCTTCCTTAGGTAGTCACTAAGCATTTCAAGTTCAAATCATAGCATTAGGATACCATCATGTAAAACCATATAGAAACACATCATTCCAAAAGAATTTCATGTCAACCATAACAACTTCTAGCATGCTTAACCATATTATGACACACATTATTCAACATAACATCCGATTTCATATAAATTTTATATATAGCCATAATTGGAATCACATCATCAGAACATGCCCAAAATTTACCTTCACACATACTCATTCAACCATAAACCAAGATAAGCATTTAAACTCACTTTCTCTCCCTCAATGATAGAGAACAATCTCATCCAAGCAATCATATCTAAAAAGACCACCAGACAAGAAAACATAACAGAGAGATCTTATAGAGTTAAGTTCTATGGCACGGTATGAGAATGATGAAGAAGGGAAACTATATCGTCCTATTGCCTCTCGTAACATTTGATGTGTCGCGACTCTCCACCAGTAATAAAAGACTCTACTAGACGTGGAAATATGAGAATTTTTGGACCTAAACAACTTTTAACAACTATGCTCTGATACCACGTTTGTCACAATCAGAGAGCACCCCTTAGAAGTAACATGTCGTAATAGAATTCTCGAAGGTCTTATACAATCCCATAGTTATCATTTATTGCATCAAAATAGTAAATTTAGCGAAAAATTAAAAACTTTTCATAGCACATTATATTCTAGAAACTTAGCTTCACATATATATAAATATAAGTCGTAATACATATTTATACCCTAAGTCTCTTTCCATCTTAGACTCAACAACATTAAAATACATTAGGGACACATCCCTTAAAACATAATACAGAATTATACAATCTATAAACATTTTACATTAGGACATGAGTAGGGAATCCTTTGGAACAAAGGGACCCTTTTCCTTGAGCTTGAGAATTACACATCAAGCTCCTCAATCATAGACATTTTTTAATGCATCCATAACCTACACTTTGTGTAAAAATTAGAAAAGAATGAGATTAGTATAAGAATGCACTAAGTATGACAACCATGCAAAAATATGCATTTAAAAGGGACATTTTCTTGAAATCATACTTCATGCCTTTTTGAGTATACCTTTATAAAACCTTTAAACAATAGAATTTATATCATTCATATGCTTCATATAAACATATTCAAAGGCCAAACATCACATAAGATCACATAAAGAATTTATTACATATTTGAGTCATATAATAGTGAGCACTCTTTCCCTTAACAGTGAACCACCATCTCTTTTTGTTCATTAACTTCCCAAGTAACCCTTTAGTAATACTTGGTGCAATGCATCACCTTAAGGCCACAAGAAACATCATCTACACAAGACAACACATACCATCATGGAAGTATAGTACAACATAGACATAGTTAAGACAAGACTATAAGGCATTATAGTGAACTCCTAGTCATTATGCACATATACTTTTTTTACTTCACATAGAACCTTAGACCTAACTCATGCCCCCAATCTAAGTCTACTAGTATAATGTACATGTAAGTCCCCATAACCTCACACATACTTAGTAAACCTATCATGAGGCCACAATCCTTTACATCCAAGTCATACATCAACATAGTAAGAGAAGACCACTTCATTTATGTCAAGCAAGACCTTCACCATTCAAGGCCTCTCTCTTGACTAGATCTTCATACATGTGTGAGTATACATATATGTGAGCAAACCTTCCACATAACATCTTAAGTCACACATGTTCATGCGTTCATATTCACACATAGAGAAACCAAAACTAGAACTATCCTATCAAGGTACTCATGTGCAATGCATAGGCAAAGTCCCATACCCTTGCAAATACTAGTACACCTATCAATGCATCAGCAAAGTCCCATACCCTTGCTAATACTAGTACACCCATCAAGTCATCCTAGCTAAGGAAACACATATCATACTTCCATAAATATCACCTTAACATGCATAGTACTAGACACTAGTGAATATGAGAACTACCTTTCATTTAGACACCATGACCTATACTACTTGTAACATGCATGTAAAATGAGTGTGTGTATACATTGGTCAACATGATAGCATAATGTCTATAAAAAACACATTAAGTCAGCCACCCTCTTAGACCATAGTACTTCATCAAGCATAGACAACACAACACACAATAGCATAGGAGACAAGTCAACTTCATATTACACTAAGACTCCTAACTTGTACTATTCATGTATTCACATAGGGGTACATAGGTAAGGGACTATTAACCTTTTTCACACATCAATGGAAGCACATATACTTTACCCTAACATGGATTTACATATGCTTGTACAATAGCCACACAACCTAGATCACAACTAGAATAGGAAAGTAGGCATAAACTTCTCATAGTATCATCATAAGTACATATTCATATATTTATCAATTTGCCTTCAAGGCCATGGTCAACAAATATATAATGACAATAAGGTAAATACCTCTACCATAAGTGGACCATACCACACAATCCCATACAAGGCTTCATCAACTACATTAATATAGAAAAGTAGAGAGGAAGAATCTCCTTACCAATTCATCAACCCTTTTGACCAACATAGATCAATAAACCCTTTCATCAACAATCATATATAGGGCAGTATATATATGTATTTAAATAATAAAGAAACCATGTACAAGTCTCTACAAGATCATTCTATAACACAATACAAGACATCTCACATATACTAGGAAGTAGAGAGTCATAGATCACTCATTAATATAGATCACTCATTAATATACTTTACTTAATTTGTTTATCATGATTAACACTCATAATATACCAATAATACCAACCTAGGTAATTAGCTATAACCATAATAATATAGACTAAATCATGCTTCATTTACCCTAAATTGATATCACATTATGTTCATAGCATTAGCAACTTTAAGGTTAAAACATATAAATTAATCTTTATCGAGATTCCTTGATTTAATCATTAAGGATTTATACCCATAATTCATTCATAACATCAACCTAAAAAATAGCTATAAGAATCTTCACCTAATCGATTTCAACATTAAATCATTAAAAGGCAACGTTACAGTGAATCATGGAAACTAAACTAAACATGTTCAAATCTTTATACATTGATCCATATGGATTCGTAATAATCAATTCAATATCAATTCATGTGAATAATAGTAGATGTATACAATTCAACGTAAGAAAATATTTATTCAATTATTGACAAACCATGATCACAATGCCCTTGCAACGCTAAATTGATTTGAGGAAAAAGCAGGGGTTCATCATGCAATTGGAGTAAAATCACGTTCAAATTACTATATTCACTTCAATTCATCTGATTTGATAATTCAAAATGTTTTTAGAAAGAACCCATGGCTAGATTGAAGAATAAGAACTTTGATCATGAAACCTTCTTTGAAAACATGAGATTAACTCTTCAAGTGAAATGTTACTTAGAGATGAAGGATTACCATACCTTTATATACATGAAGACCTATAAAACTTGGTAAATAAATCATGACAATCCAAGCTCCAAGCTGTTCTTGAGCTTCAACAACAATGGAGGTTTCTAGAGATATATTTTTGGAGGGAAAGATTCAATTTGTGTGAGTTGGTTTGGGAATGGATTGGTGACGTTTTATATGACTTATATACACCTTAAGGTATCTGAATAAACCTATTATACTCAGGTTAGGACGTGTATTGAATTTCGCATTCACGTTCTTAATAAAACAGTCCGCTAAACAGTAGCTATAGGCCACCATCGACGGAGCAATCGACTGGCCGTAAGTCAGTCTATGGGCCGTCCTTTGGCTTCTATCGACTAGTCCTTAGCCAAATTTTAGGTTGAGACCTGAAAAATATAAGTACCAATCGACGAGACCTCACCTACGGTCCGTTGGTTGACCAACAGTCCGTCGATTTACATTGCCAAGGCAATGTCTCAACCAGCCTTGGTCCCTTCTTATGGGGCCTTTTACGGGTCCTTTAGAAGTCGTACCCCGACGTTTATAATGTAAATACAATCATAAACAAGTTTTAGACGTCCCACTTAAGTTTCACCCAAAACCAATACTCGCAACTCGTCCAAACAGGCTAGGCCTCATCAAGACACACGTTGAGCGTCAAAAGGGTTATCTTTCGAAAGCCTTGGACGTTTTGACCTCCAAACTTCTCAAAACTCCATATAACATATTTAGACATAATTATATGTCATTTTAATACTTCATAAGTTCATAAAACAGTGTATAAACATGCATCGACACATGAGACACATAGGTGACTAGTCATCGAACGTTTTGGTCGTCCTTTGACGTTCGACTTCCAAATCACTTCAACCTTTACACACTGGATCTAAACCATATGATAAGTTATTTTAGTACCTTATAATATTAAGAAAAATATTTTATGCTCTAGACACCCTAACTCATTTTGGGGTCTTACACCAATCACATGTGGAAGGAATTAACTACTTATGAGAATACTATTGCTCACAATACTCCAGACTTCATTCACTATTTCAGTAGTTACTTATTTGATCCCTCATCCTCTCAAGGATATGAACTCGAGTTCATATTTAACTTTATACACACGATCACACTCGATACAATGTGGTTAGTGCAATAGTCGACTTGTGTATATAAGTTTATTATTATTTATTTGTCATTCCTTTCTACTTGAATCTATCTACTCCGATTAGTTGCTTTCTTAGACATGCACTACATTGCTGAATCATTCATGTCTATTAGTAAAATGTTAAAGTAGCAACATCGATTGAAACCTCAAAAAACAGCAAAAGGTCAAAAGTATTTCATTGAAAACTCAATTTAACTTTTCTGGATCTCACACAATGAAGAAGTAGGAAAAATTCTTTCATTGACCCATTGATCGCTTGACAGCCGTGGTATGAAACATGTGTTACGATGTTTTCATCTTATATTGGTGTATGTGTCTCATCCTTTGATTATCCAACATCGTACAGACCTTGATATAAACACCTCAAGATGTTTAACCCTAGTTTCTCTTTTCAGTAATCCTTAATTCATTTTCTTAGAGAAAAAATTTCTTGACTCATAAAATAAATCATAATATGGTGGTGAAACACACACCTCTTTACGTTCCTCGATGTAAGGGGTGATTGCTCTTGTAAGAGACCTAATCTTGCGACTTGTCCGACACACTTTATTTATTATAAATATCACATGCATACTACATTTGAACATAAATTCAATAGTTTTATATAGAAGAGAATGTTATAACTATTAAGTCATTTTACAAAACTGAAATATCATCATACTCTACGTAAAACTAGAACCTTAATATGTTCTTGAAACAAGTCTCTAGAGACGGCCTTCGTAAAAGCATCAACTAACATTTTACGTGTAGGAATGTATTGAAAAATCATTTCTCCACTTTCCACTACATCTCTCACAAAGTTATGCTTAATGTCGATGTGTTTGCTCTTTGTGTGATGCTTAGGATCCTTTGTATACGCGACAGTCGCTGACTATCACAATATACAATCATAGTACCCTTAAAATTCTATGTAATACTCAAATGCTCAAAGAATATTTTTAACCAATCAACTTCTTCTATTGCTGACGCACAAGGCACAAAATCAGATTTCGTAGTTGAAAGAGTTGTGTAAGTTTGTTTCTTACTTTTCCATGAAATAGCACAACCATTTAGTAAGAGAGCATAATTGGATGTTGATTTTTTATCATCCCAATCACCAGCCGAATCAACATTTGTATAACGTTTTATGAATAAATCAGTCCCAGTATAACACAATGTATGATCTTCAGTTCCCTTCAGATATCAGAATATTCTCTTTACTGCTTTCCAATGGTCTCCTCCTGGATTGGATTGATACCTACTAACTAGACTTATGGCATAACAATTGTCTGGGAGATTACACATCATAGCATACATAAAAATCCGACATCACTAGAATATGGAACTCGAGACATGTCTTTTTTTTTCTTCCCCGGTCTTTGAACACATCTCAAGGTTTAAAGTTTCACCCCTTGCTACAAGAGTATCCATGGTTTTGCAACTATTCATGCGAAAATGTTCTAATATTTTCTTTGTAAAGTTTCTTGAAATAAACTTAAAAATTTCTTGGGACGATCTATTTGGATCTTAACACCCAATATATAGTCTGCTTCACCCGTATCTTTCATATCAAACGATTTTGAAAGCTATGACTTGACAGTTTTCACATACTCCAAATTATTTCCAACTAATAAAATATCATCTGCGTAAAGAGAAAGAATTACAAAACTCTTATTAATTTTTTTAACATAAATGTAGTGGTCTTCATTGATCATGGTGAAGTAAAATGACACCACCTCCTTATGAAATCTTATATATCACTTCCTCGAAGACTGCTTTAGACAATAAATTGATCTTTTCAATTTACATACTTTCTTTTCTTGATCTTCAACAATGAAATCTACTAATTGTTTCATGTAGATTTCCTCGTTTAATTCTCTATTGAGAAAAAAGGAATTCACATCCATTTGGTGTAATTCTAGATCTAAATGTGCAAAAATAGCTAAAAGTAATCATATGCAAGTAAACTTTGCAACTGGTGAAAAAGTTTCCTCATTGTCTATTCCAACTTCTTAAGTAAAACCTTTTACCACCAGTCGTTTACGTTTAACTTTAAAAATTCATTTATTTCCAATAGCTTTACGTTCCTTAGGAAGGTCAAGTAGATCCCAGAGTTTACTGATTTTTATAGACTCTAATTCTTCTTTCGTCGCTTTTAAACATTTATCCCTTTTAGGTCTCGATAAGGCCTCAGTTACATAATTAGGTTCATCCAATTTTGTGGGAGATAACAGGAAAACATAATCCTCAATCTCATAAGATCATTTAGGTACACCTTTTCTTGTAGTTTTACGTATTTGAAGGTCAGATTTCTCTTTAGCATTTTGAGATTCATAACTCCCACTCGGACAAGGAATCACTTCTTGATCCATTGAATTATCAAGTATGTTTGAAAAAATTACATGATCTTCTAGATTTATATTTCGTACAGAGTCTCAACTTCACCTATTTCACCCTTTTTGGGAAAATCATTTTCCGAAAATCTAACATCTCTTGATACAATTTTAGTTATACTTTCATCCTCCAATTCATCAATGAACACATACCCTTTAGAGAGTTCAGAGTACCTTACAAATATATGTTTCTTTCCTTTTGGGCTTAGCTTACCAAACTCACCAAAAGGATCTTTAATATATGTCGAACAACCCAACGATCGTAGATCATTCAAATTTGTTTTATGACCAGTCCAAAGTTTATAAGTAGTGGAAGACACTAATTTAGAAGGCACTTTGTTTAATATGTAAGCTGCAACCAATAATGCATTTCCCCAAAAAGAGATAGATAAATTTATCTGCACCATCATTGATTTTGTCATGTCTAATAATGTTTTATTCCTCTTTTAGCTACACCATTTTGTTGAGGTGTATGAGGATTAGTCAGCTGTCTGAATATACTTTTTTTCAGTACATAATTCTTCAAATTATTTTGACAAATATTCACGTACTCGATCGGTTCTTAAAACTTATATGTTTTTATCTTATTGCTTTTCAACTTCATTCAAATATCTTTTTAAGCACTCAAGTGTTTCAGATTTATGAGAAATCAAATAGACAGAGCTAAAATGTGTGAAATCATCAATAAATGTAATGAAATATGTAGCACCAGACCTTGCTCTTACCTTCATTGGACCACAAATATCATAATGAATTATTTGAATAACTCAGCTCTTTAGCCTTTCCAAATGGTTTACATGTTATCTTTCCAACAAGACAATTTTCACAAGTTGACATTTCAATTTTGGTAAAAGAACCTAAATACCCTTATTTTACCAATCTATCAATTCAATCTTGCCGTATGCGACCTAATCTAGCATGCCATGTAACAACATCAACATCATCGTTACTTGAATAACATATCATTACACAACGGTCAATATTTATAGTCATAAGCTTAAGGATTACAATCTAATACGATAAAACAGTCATAAAGAAGTCCAAAACCATATAAAACATTATCTAGAGTTATTATAACACCATTACGACTAAAAAAATCAAAATCAATGTCTAAAATAAAAGACACATAAACTAAATGTCGTCAAATCTCTAGAACACATAGGATGTCATGCAACATATCAACGAACAACCACCACGCAAGTCCACTTTACAAGTTCCTATACCTTTGAATTCAAGCCTAACATTATTTCCTACGTAGATCCACCTTGATTTAAAATGAAACTCGACGAAACTCCATGAACGCCTCTCTATCTCGACTCACGTGGTCGATGGATCCCGAGTCTACAATTCACAGAGGATAAAATTTAGTTAGTAAAGAAGTGCTAGAAACATATGTAGCACTTAGAGATGCTTTAGAAATGGTACCTTTTTTGGCACGGTGCATTCACGAGAAAAATGCCCCAATTCTTGGCAATTGTAACACTTAATTTTACTCTTGTCTCTCTTGTTGAAAGAAACCATTTTCTTTTCTTAGAGTTAGGCTTGTTCTTTTTATTAGAGGGTCCTTCTCCAGTCTCTTTTTCTTTTCCAATTTTCTTGCGCTTGAAGCCTGAAGATTTTGTACCACTTGACTTTAACACAAAGACATTAGAAGCAGCTTTAGCAGCACAAAGGCACTCATCTTCAAGTTCAACATGGAGTGCAACATCGGAAAAAGTTTTGATGCTATCATTATGGGTCAAGTTAACCTTTAAATGTTCTCAATTATTGGGAAGAGACCGAATGACTACTTGAACTTGTTGTTCATATGAAAGAACATGGCCAACACTCTTGAGTTGGGCTATCATGCTTGACATCACCGTAAGGTTTAGTTTGATATTCTGATCATAACACTTTTTTAAGTTTCAACTTTGATAGACAATTGTCGGAGGTGGGTTATAGACGTACCCAAATACGTTCCTTTCGCAGATGTTTCCACATAGCATAAGCAGTATGGAATTCCTCACATTCATGTATGAGGTCATCAACTACATAACTAACTATTATTCCACATGCAGTTGAGTTAGCCTTCTTCCAAGCTTTGTAAGCTTCAAGATCCCTTATGTGTTGTACAGTATTACCTCTTCTAGTTCATTTGAAATATGATTCATACCTTCCAAAATATTTTTATCTTCCAGTACATACCATATTTTACAACTCCAGATGTCATAATTATTACTGTTAAGTTTTTCATCTTTGTTTGATTCAGTAATGATGCTTTTTGATGTCATGTCTATTATTGACATATAATTAGACAACAATTTTAATCAATTATGCATGCGACATACACATTCAAGAAAATTAATTCTCATAAACGTTTCATATTTAATGTATAATAAAAAAGATAAGTATGCATCCAATCATCATAAACAAACTAAATATTTAATAAAAATTCAAATCTAGTTTCTTAATGTATATAATTAATATGTTGAAGACTTTGACAATAAGAATTTTTTAAGTCTAATAACATGATTTGAGAGATCAAAGAGCAAACTACATAATTCATATCTTGTAAAAACAAATACTAAAGTTTACAAGTAATTTGAATACTGAAATCTTCCCATAATTCTTAAAGACAACGAATGTTAGCTTTAAAAGGTTGACTGGGCCATATGTCATGATAAACACCAGTATATCTACTATCCCAAGGTTTACGGAAAGCGTCTGTTAAATAAGGTAAGACTCTCCAATATGAAATTTCCTTATAACAAGCCAGTTCAACCCATTTTATTTCAGAATGATGAATAAAATCACACCTTGACATTTAGGGGACATCTTCAAAGACTCAAATTCTTAAAATTTTGTCTTTTCCCCTACGAATGACCCTTTGGTTCCTTGATAGATTTTGTGTCGCCCTTGGTGCACCAGTCTATACGATTTCACGGCCTCTGAAACATGTCATACAACTTACTCTTCTACCTTATCCCTTTGTTCGACTTTGAAAACTCCCACTTGGAGTAATTTGAGCATGTTTCCGTTCACCCATATCTTAAATGAGAACAAAATAAAATATGGTTAATTCCATTTAATGCGACAACACATGTCACAATTTTTGTAAATGACAAGGAATTTCTCAAGGAATATAAGGATTAAACTAATTTTTGAGAACAATTTTAATGCATATTAAAATAATTATCTAGTTAAAACAAGTGGTCACTATTCTTCACTAAGTAATAAAGATAACTCATGGCCTCTAAAAAAAAAATTCAAAGGCAACCAGAATCTAATTTGACCACTTGGAAATAAACTTATGTTAAAGTAAATATAAAATAAATACTTTATTAACATAAAAAATACTTCAAAACCGTTATTTGTTTTTCATTTAAAAAATAGTAATTTTTTATCAATATTTTATTTAAGAAAATTGGACAATATTCTTCCTTTTTTTTAATTCTTGACAAAAAAATGGATGAAAAAAATTACCCTTTGTTAATAGTGGGACTGTCTTAAAGAAAAAAGATAAAAACTAAAAAGAAAGGGAGTCCACACGTCCAATTGGGAAAGTGTCGAACATTTTACTTTTTCTTGTCATTTTTTGTTTTTTTTTTTTTATTATTTTTAATCTTTACCCAAAAAAGAATGTGGTTTGTATAAGATTCCATCCCTCAAATCATTTTTCAATTATTTTTTTAATAAAGAAACATAATTAGACTTTTTCAAGTTCTTATCCAATTCTAGGTCTAATTCTTTTCAACATTCAAAAATAACTCTTTATAAATTTTTATCTCATTACTTCCATGAAAGAGAAAAAAACGAGAAAGAAGAAAAAAAGTTTCCACAAATTTCCATGAAAGAATCACAATAAAGAAAAAAAATATTCAAGTCAATGAATCTGTTTTTCTTTCTTCCTACTCATAAGTCATAATGAAATATCGAGTAACCAAAAAGAGAAAACAGATAGTTAATGGACCAAAATAAACATATATATTATCATATTTCAAATTTCTTGCTTTATTTAATCAGAGAATTTGAATTATTATTTAAACATAGAATAATTAAACTTTGCTCTGATACCATTTGTAGGATCTATAGAAAGAAATCGATGAATTGTGTACCTTATGTTTTGCAGCGGAAAATCGACGAAATTCCTTTTGTTGAAGATTGATCCAAGCCATACTTGAATCTCAAGGAAATAAGATAGATGATTCACAAACTAAATATCTTTTTGGTCAGTATGTTTTTCATAGAAAAATATTGTGTTTAGAGTTTTCACGTTTCTCTATTTCTCTTCATCTGTTTTTTGAACATAAAATTTCTTTATTTAAAATATAGATTTGTGTATGTTAAAGCAGTTATATAGTAACTGTTCCAAACACTATTGTAAACTAAGATTTATCTCCTTTGGATGTTCATCACAAAGAGTGCAAACTTGATGGAGATAGTTTGCAACAGGATGAGAGTCTTTGGAGAGACGGGCTAGACATTCTCTATGAATAAACATACGAGTTTGAGATTTTTTTGCATAAGCAGTATGCAAGGCACCCCAAGAGATTTCAACATTAAATTCAGAAGCGACTGTACTGGCGATGGTCGCACAACAGTTGCCAAGATAGCATTTTGTATAAGCTGATCTTGTTGAAACCAGGAAACATTGGTTACTTCGAGGTTGTTTTCTAAGAGAGCTTTTGAAGGGATTGGGATCGATCCATCAAGATAACCAAAGAGGTTTTGTACGCATAAGCTTGGACACCTAAGCCTTCCACAACAAAAAGTTATGGCTACCAACAAGTTTGATGGGGAGTTGAGTAAGCAGATTGAACTGGAGAACATTTTTGAACCGTAGATGTTGTCGAGAGTCTTAGATGCTAGCCGTTTTTTGAATGTTTTTGACTATTAATTATAGATCCTCCACGAGTAATCACCGAGCATCCTTCAATAGTAGTAGAGAAAGAAGATAATAACAATTTGAAGTATTTGTCATTCAATGACATTTTCTTGAATAAACTAGAAAGAGGTAAATATTATAGAATAGTGCAAGCACTTTATTCAGTACTGATATGTGGATTATAGTACGTTATGCATATTTCTAATTTAAGACGACGAAATTCAAATACGTATCAGATCAGGTAGATTGATTATCGTTCATGCTATAAACAATGTTATTTGTTGTTCTACGAAATATGATCTACTCTCATGCGCTAGAATTATATGAATAATCTTTCAGCAAATTGTGAAAATATAACTTTGTAAATTGAGTTATAAGACTTTTAATGAGAACAATTTTTGAGTTAATTTCTGATCATAGTAGTTATTATCTCGTATTTAGTTCAGAAACTTGAACCATTTAACAAAGTCACCATAAAATAGTTACAATGTCTAAATTTTAACTTTCATCTGATCAAGAGTAATGTTGTACTTCTTTCAGAAAACAAGAAACCGTGTTTTGAAGCAGTAAATACCTACTGCACTGGATATTTACGCTAAACCATATAAATCAATAGCGGATTTTTTAAAGTAAAGGACTACAAATCGAGAAGATTTGCAAATCAAATCTCTCGCTTGATACTTGATCAACTATTGTTGCGGTCTTAAGAGTACCTTCATTTTCATTTTCATTAGCTATATTTCTTCTTAAGTGCTTGTCATGTTAGTTTTTTATTTTTGTTTATGATGGTTGTGCACACCTAGGGGTAATATATATATATATATATATATGGTGGTTGTGGGGAAGATGAGTGTATGTCCTTATTATGTTTCTTCTCTATAGCTAATTGAAGTATAATGTCCTACTAATGATGTTTGTTCTAGACTCTTCGATTTGTTCTCTTCTTCAAAGTTTTCATAGTTGATGTGAGTACGTGGATTGTGAGTTGTTGTGTTTTAGATCTTGTACTGTTTTAATGAAACAATGGCTAGTTTAAAATTTTTTATAGCTTTTTTTGTCTGTTTCAAAATAACAAGTTTCATTCATGTTTGCATGATGAGATTGGGATGCTGAAAAATGTGATTCTGTTTCATATAAGTTATAATGAAATGGTGGGCACTTTACCTCATAGCATTGGAGAGATGGTGAGCTTGGAGCAGTTGAATTTGGGTCATAATATATTTTCAAAAAAGATTTTTAGCAACATATGTACACTTCCAAATTTGGAGAATTTTGTCAATGATCACAACTACTTTTCAGAAGAGAGTCCAGTTTGTCTAAACTCGTATTTGCGCTATCTCTGTATGTTATATTCCTTCTGTTCTTGTTTATGTGACATAGTTTAAACTAAGATGGAGTAAGACTGAAAATTGCTCTGAAATATATGGCTGATCAGTAGCTTCATGTGCATATTTTTGGAGAAAGCGCATATTTTTAGGTTCCTGTGGCTGATTAGTAGCTTTCCCCAACCATTGTTGAACCATAGAGTGTCTAAATTTCATTATTTATGTGTTAAAAAATTATACTTATTTTTTGTTTCAGAAAATGAAAATTTCTGAGCATCAACAATGGATGGTAGATAGACTTATTCACGATCAAGCGGGATATACTGATGAATTTGTAAATGGTATGGATGATTTTATTAAATTTGCTTGTTGTCACCAAACGTACTTCTCTGAAAAAGTTATAAGGTTTCTTTGTAAGCCTTGTAAAAAATATGAAGCACCTACACCCAATGAAGTTAATGTGCACGTTTTTCAAAAAAGGTTCACACCAAGATATTGGTATTGCAAGTCTCATGGATAGGAAGCACCCTCATGTATTTTGAATAAATAGATCAATTTGGATGCTTCAAGCAGTCATCAAGAATGTGACTTTGACGTGCCCTAAAACAGTCAATATAACATCTTAGGAAAAACTTATGAACACGTAAATACATATGAAGGCATGGTTTTTGAGTGCAGGTGGTGTCAAATTTAGACATCAAGTTGAAGTTAATGTAGAAGAATCTCCAAATATGGATGCCACCAGATTTTACATAGTGTTGAATTCAACTCAGAATCCCCTGTGGCATGGATGCAAATAAAGAGTTGGTTGTGACTGTTAGAATGATGAGTATTAAATCTGAATACAATATGTCACATAATGTTTTTAATGCAATGACGTAATTAATGAAGTAGACAAGTCATCCAGATAATAAGATTCCTCTTGATTACTATCGAGTGAAGATGCTACTGTCTGGTCTTGGTCTAACTAGCCAAAAAATTGATTGTTGTGTTAATGGATGTATGTTATATTTACAAGGCTGATAATGAAATAATAAAATGTAAGTTTTGTAAAGAACCTCACTCTAAAAAGTGTGCGGGAAAGAAGGGTAAGAAAAAGATTTCACACAAGACAATGCATTACCTGCCACTTATTCCTAGGCTTCAACGACTATATGCTTCGATGAAAACAACTGAACACATGAGGTGGCACTATGAAAATCGTAGGAAAGAAATGTATTCTGTAACCCTTGTAATGGATAATCATGGAAAAGTTTTGATCAAACTTATCCAGATTTTGCTGTAGAGCCTAGGAATGTTAGGCTTGGTCCTTGTTATGATGATTTTACTCCTTATATCCAATAAAGTTCACCATATTCTTAGTGGCCAGTAATTGTTACACCCTACAATATATCTCCTAATATTTGTATGACTACCCATATATATGTTCTTAACATTGATCATTCCAGGTCCTCATAACCCATAGAAGAAAAATTTCTTGGTTTGATTATAACCGACAATTCTTGCTTCTCAATCATGATTTTGGAAGAAACAAAAATTCTTTTTATAGAGGGAGAGAGGAAAAATCTAGACCTCCTCCTAGGTTAACGGAAGAAACAAGAAATATTTTTATAAATGTATGCTCTATTTTGGTTTTTCTTTATAATATTTAGTCATGTAATTAATTTTTATTAAATTTATTTTAGCATGACTTAATAATTATAAATTATGACCATTTTCATTCTGATTTATTAATTTCCCATATTTGTTTCACTAGTATGATATTGTTGTGTAATTTGCAATATTTGTTTTACTATAATGTTATTGTTGTGTAATTTGCAATATTTGTTTTGTGTGATTTCATTTTTATTTTATATCGACTATTTTAGTGTCATCACTCATTTTTTATTTTGTGTTTTTTTTACAAACATCTAGAGTTGTATTTTGGCATGACTAAAGAAGAAATTGAATTACATGCTAAGCATATGTTTGTATGAATACTTAACCCAAGTAATTCGGAAAAAAATTGAGATTGACAAACTCAAATTTTATTAGTTAGACTTCATTTATAAATTTAAAATTTTGACTTAAATGATTTTGTTTGGTATTTGAATAACCGAACCAATCCAGCCAATTTACCCACTATTTGGAAGTAGGAATTTGAGTCATTTATTTTAGGCGACACAACTTTGCCCATGAAGCCTAGTTGATTATTCTCTTCATAATCGTAATTGGCATAATATGCATGGCAAGTAATTCATACATGCATGTATTATAGGAATAATATTGTTTTCAAATGTCCAGACAAATGTATGCAATTGTGCAAGTAATATAGTGACTCTAAAAGAGCTAAAATATCAAACCCAAATAACTTATGATTAATCTATATTTAATTAGGCTAAGTCCACGATTTAATGCCAGTGTATCTCAAAAGTTTGGATTTTGTTTATAGCTATGATTATAAATGTTTATGAATAAAAAGTAAGTAACAATGATCAACTTCAATTTCAATGTTTAAACAATGAAGGGGACAATTTCAGGGCGACAAACATTCTAAGAATTCATGCATCACATCACTTTCATAGATTTTATAAGTTTATCAAATTACTGATTTATAAGATGGGAAAAGATATAAATCACCCTCGACCTTGTCTCGAAAAGTCAGTTCCACATTTAAGTCATGGGCGGAGCTACAGGTATGTAAGGGTGGTCAGCCGAACACCCTCCGTCGAAAAATTATACCGTTTATATAGGTAAAATATTTTCTAATATTGGGATATTAAATTAATTGAACACCCTAAGTCAAGACATAGTCTAGTGGTATGGTAAGCGTGTTCATTTATGTGCAAAAGGTTTTGATCCTAAGTTGCAACATTTTTTTAAACACATTTTTTTTTAAATTTCCACCCGGTGTCCGGAGTTCATATTAGAGCTCAGAATAAATCCGGATCGCGCACTGTAGGAACAATTTGGGGGTGACGCTCCCAACAAGATTTTCTCCATACCCAGGCTCGAACCCGAGACCTTTGGTTAAGGGTCTCACCAAGGCACCACAACCCATGTTGGTCTCTCTTATCATTTATGTGTCAAAGGTCTGTGGTTCGATCCTCACTTCCAAACATTTCTTTAAACGCACTCTCTTTTCAAACAAAAAGATAACAGATAAATAGTTGCCATGTATCTTCTTTATGTTTCTGGCCTTAAATTGATTAACCTAATAATTACGATTTTATCATTTTCTATATATTTTTCATCTGTATTAAATGAATTATTAGGTATACACATTCTCAAGATTTTTTTAAAATGATAAAATTAATGATTATTATCTACTATTATACTTTTTGTTATTTCTAAACGATATTATTAGAAAATGTAAAATAGTTAAAGAATCTTATTAAAATAAAAGGTAAATATGGAATTTTTTTTTGATAATTCTCTCGAACTTTGAAAGATTCAGTTATTTTGAATAACAAAAAAAGTCTCAACAATTCATTTCATATGAACTAGAGGGAGTATATTCAAAGCAAAAATTGTTTTTGTTGACTTTTGTCCATTAGTTTTGATTTATACAGTTGATAGTTTTATAATTTTAAGTTTTCGTATGATTTAGTTGTTAAGTGATCTTTAATTTAATTTTTAAATTTGGGTGCACCCACTCATTAGAAAAAAAATGTGCACCCACTTCGCTAAAAGTAATAATTATCGACTCTTTTAAAATTTGAATACTTTTGGCGAAATTTCTGCCTCCGACACTGACTTAAGCTATATATCATGTCGACCTATTACACGCCTTTACTATTCAAAAATGATTTTTTTCTTACTCTCCAAACTGACTTCGCAAAAAAATATAAAAAATAAAAAATGAAAAGTGTGTTTTGTGATAAATAAAGCAAAAAAAAATTAAATCAAAATTCTTTTTCAACTACCATCCTACTACAACAAATTGATTATCAGTTTATATTTCGTCACAAAAAATCTATTATGACGAAAAAAAATTTCTTCAGTCTCTCGTCTCTAAACGTGGGTCACTAAAAGTATATAAACACAATTCAATGTTTCGTCGCTAAAAATATTATATTAGCCACAAAAATAATATTCGTCTCCAATTACATAGCATTTATGACGAACTTGTTTGTCTTAAAAACATACACATTTTGTAGCTAAAAAGTCATATCGTCACTAAAAATTTATTGAATACTGACGACGATATTGATTGTATTTAAAGTTATGCATAATTTGTTGTTAAAGGAGTGTTATTACGTCACTAAGAGATAGTAATTTCATAGCTGAAAATTAATTGTGATATAGTATATATGGTATTAGTGACGAATAATTTGTCTCTCTGTATGGTATTAGTGACGAATAAGTCATCTCTACATGTTGTCTTTATTAGAAACATTTAAGTTAAATCTTTTGCTAAATATATAATTATGCTATTAATATGAAGGCAATTTCAGGATAAATAATTTTTATCACTAAATAAAATTAATTTGTGACAGCTAAAATTTTAGTAATATGATTTACTTTTTGTAGGTGAATAAGACCACTTTGTGACCAAAATATAATTTCTTAAAATGTTTTTAAAAATCAAACATTTGTTATAAATCCATTGAACTAAGTAGATTGTCCATTGAGATAATTCATGAACTTATCCTTATCATGAATCTGTACTTTCAAGGGAACTTATCCTTATCATAGATATGTATTCCCAAGGTGATATGAACCTTGGTGAATAACTATGTATCTATTAATTTGATATTCATCAAGGTGACCTTTGAGTGATTTCTCTCCTTATAAATAGAGATATCATTCTCCATGCAATACACGCTTGAATAAGAAGACATTCTTCTCCTACATCTACTTCTCTTATCTTCTTCCTTTATATTGATATTATTCTGAGCTTAGATTTTATAACACGTTATTAGTACGAGAGTCTAGCCAATCGAAATTGAGTTTTAGTTTTTCTAAAATATTTTTATGATTTAGAATACAATAGTGTTCGGTCACTAACAATTATCAGGAACCAAAGGTATATATTGGTTGAATATGACATGCTATACAAAATTTCTAAAATGGAAGAAGTATAAAGATTTAAGAGCACGAGTTTGAATATTATTTTGATTATTTGGAAATACTCAAAGAGTGAGTATGTTGTACTTCGGTCTATTATACCGCTGGTTAAGGGTAAGACTCTGGATTCAACCCCATCGCACCAAAAATGGTAAGCATCGACCAAATATTGTAAGACAACAAGTTAAAGTCCGGATGCACCATAACAAAAAATATTTGACGGTAAGACGGTAGATTCATGTTCTATCGCATCAAGAGAGTAAGACATAAATTTGAGTTTTGATGGACCATGATTGAGTTCAAGTCCCATAAAATTATGGTGTGACATGCCTTACATGGGTGATACATTTCAAAAAGAAAATATAACGAAAAGAGCATTAATGTTCTTGACAAACAATTACATAAGTTTTGCTACTAATTTCATGAAATTAAAAAATCGGAAAGCATCCATAAATACCTATAAAAATACATATTATTTCCGTTAATTTATATGATATATTTTATTATTGAAATTCAAGCTAGGTAAATGATTTTTATCACTTTAACTTTTTTTATTTTTCTTGCTATTTAATTTTTGTGGACTTTCAAAATTATACGATACTATAAAATTTTAATAAGGTACATCCATATAAGATCCTTCAAAAAACAAATTACGCATTATCTAAGAATTTAGACATTTTAAAGAAATATGATCAATTATTTCCATTGTTTTTATTATTTTCTTACAATATCAAAGATTTACCGTCGATATATTAAGACGTCTTTTTAATATTTGATTTAAATAAAAATAATCAATTAAATTACGATTCATATATCAACAAGAAAAAGCACTATCAACATTATCAAAATAAAATTATAAAATAAACTATAAAGTAAATGCAATAAAATTTGATTATTATAAAGAGAAACACATGAATACTGACAAAGAGAACAATATTTTTTTTCAATTTTGAAGAAGGTTATATATACAATCATCACAGACCATTTATTGATAAAATAATAGAACGAAAAAATTTATCTTAAAAAATCAATGCCTAATCTTTTATCAACGAACACAAAAATTATGATATATGCATGATCAAATTATAATTGTGCAATACAATTAGTTATGGTACATGTCAATCTTTGATCAATTTATCTTCACATTTTAAGAGTTATTAAACTATATTTATTGATAATATCTCATTTGAATCTTCCTTCTGATATTCATTAAACAACTGATATAATGAGACTATATAAATTTTCTTATATATTTATGACTAAATGCTATTGCAGTGCGAATGCTTTAAGTTTAAGCGAATAGTCAATAGGTAACGGATTCGAATCTAGATTAGGTCCCAATTTTAAGTATATTTTTTTAAAAAAATAGTCTCTTTGAAGCTTTTAAGATTTAAATAATTTTTAATTTCTTTTTTTTTTTTGGTAAATAAGATTGTAAACGAATATATTTTGGATCCTTTTCACAAAAAATGAAGATTGTTTATTATTATAAGTCGAATCATTGTGATGAAAATAAATGTAAAGTATATAGTATTACATGAGTTATGTTCCCGCACAAATGTTTACAATTAGACTCTTTGAAGCTTTTAAGATTTAAACAAATTCTAATTTCTTGTTCTTTTTGGTAAATAAGATTGTAAAAGTATATATTTTGGATCCTTTTCACAAAAATTGAAGATTTTTTATTATTATAAGTCGAATCACTATGATGAAAATAAATGTAAAGAATATAGTATTATATGAGTTATGTTCCCTCACAAATTTTTAAAATTGGACTCTTTGATACTTTTAAGATTTAACTAATTTTTAATTTCTTGTGTTTTTTGGTAAATAATATAGTAAAAAAATATATTTGGGTCATTTTCACAAAAATTGAAGATTTTTCATTATTATAAGGCGAATCATTATGATCAAAATAAATGTAAAGGATATTATATTCTATGAGTTAGTATGTATGATCAAGTTATAATTGTTTAATATAATTAGTTATGTTACATGTCAATCTTTGATCAATTTATGTTCACATTTTAGGGGTTATTAGACTATATTTATTGATAATATCTCATTTTAGATTCTCTAGTGATATTCAGTAAACAACTGATATAAATAGATCAAATAAATTTTCTTCCGTATTTATGATCAAATGCTATTGCTGAGCCAATGATTAAATCTTAAACGAATAGTCTATACGTTACGAGTTCGAACCTATGTTGGTCCCAATTTTAGGTATTTTTGTTTAAAAAAATATTAGACTCTTTGAAGTCTTTAGGATTTAAATGATTTTTAATCGAGGATGAACATCAAAAATCCTTTTGAAACGGCCAAGAGCATCCGTGGGAAGGTCACTTTCACTAAAGTAGGTTTATTAACTCTGAAGAGTGCATGCATGCTTGACTAGCACACCTTGCTCTTCAATGTCTGCTAGTCATGACATGCTAACTATTGATAGATACTCTTTCAAATATTTTTCGTGTTTCATTTATAGTTTCCAGAAAGGATTTGGAGCAATAGTTGTAAGTATGGGATATAGTCAGCCTAATAAAATAAGTACCCGCTATGTATGCCTCTAGATTTTCCTAAACAAACATCGGTGGAACTTCGAAGCAGCAAAAATAGTTGGCTTGCGCCATATTAATTCCATCCTTTTCTAAGGCATATGTCACTTTGTTTGTTTCACGATTCCTATGTTGAATTCGGTTCCCCCCTCCCCCCATATTAGCACCCTCCAACCAGACAATATATTAGAGAAAGTTGGGTGTGGTCATTCTCGAGGAGGGAAAATATATCCTCACAGTTGATGTTGCTTTCTAGTGGCTTCAAGTTGTTGTTCAATGCCAACTCAATTCCTTGTAGTCGTACTGTCAATTTTGCTTTTAAGGAATTTATAGCATAAAGGTTGCTTATATAGCCTAATAACCTTTCTCCCTTTATATTCCTAATTATTCCCCCTATTCCTCCTCTCCCAGGGTTACCCATTGACGAACGGACTGTGTTTAGTATGAATCGTTTTGTTCCCAATTTATGTATGTGGTTTCTGGGGTAATGCTTCTTTTCGAGGGACCAGTTAGTGAAAGATATTCTCTGGAGTGAATTATGATCTTTGTAATGCTTGTTTTTGTACATATATTATTATGGTGGTTCTCATATCTTTCCCTCCAAATGTTACATTTGAAGAAAGGGTACGCTTCCTGCCAATTTAATTATGTTTTTTTGTGGGGAAAACTTAGGTCTTTGAGTCTAAGTAGCCAATCGCCCCCACCATTATTTATAATATGATTTATTGCATATATAACTCCCAAATCTAGCCATATTTTTCTAATTGTCTCACATTCTAGGAATATGTGAGTGATCATTTCGAGAGTGTTGCATATATGACATAGATTACTAATTTCTATTCCAAAGTCTCTTACATAGTTTGGTTTGGGATTCTATTTGTTGTCACCACCAGATGAAGTATTTTATCTTGTTTTTAGGACTCCCTTATGGCTAGTCCTCCATGTGGATTTTGTCCTTTAGTGCTTGTTTGTATATGTACATTGTAGGAGGTTTAACGTTTTAATTAACTCAAATGATATAGGTCATCTTTCGTCCTAGACCAGTTTTGAGGTCTTTCCAGTTTATGCTGAGTGGGACATGTAGTAGCTCTCTTATTGTTATATGGAAAAAGGGTCTGATATATCCCTCAACTTTGTCATTTAGAGCTGATATACCCTCGTTATAAAAGTGGCTCATATATGCCCTTACCTTTTGTACAAACGGCTCACATATACCCCTGCCGTTACAAAATGGCTCACATATACCCTTCATTTAACGGAAATTAAAAAATTAGTTTTAAATTTATATTTGTTACTTTTAATTTTATTTAAAAAATATTTAGGGGTATATATGATTCTTTTATCAAAGTTCAAGGTATATTTTAATTTTTTTCATACATAAATTATTTTTTGACTTCTTTTATTATAATTATTTAAGTTTCTTATTCTTATTTTGTTTTTCCTTTCATTCCTTAGTTTAAAGAAAAAAATTTAAACTTTTTTTTTGTGTGTATTGTAATTTAATTTCGTATTCGAAGAAAAAATTTGGTCATCTATAATAAGTTCTACAAGAATATTAGTGAAACATAAATAAATTTGATTATCAAAATAATAATTATAAATTAGTCATTGAAACAAAAAAAGTCAAAAAAATATGTTTGACAAGGATTAAATTTACTCATATGGGATTATATTTTTTAGAAAAAAATAATAAAATTTAGATTAAATTATTATTTTTTTCATTTCCGTTAGAGGAAAAGGGTATATGTGAGCCATTTGTTTACAAGTAGGGGTATATATGTGCCACTTTTATAACGAGAGGTATATCAGCTCTAAATGGCAAAGTTGAAGGGTATATCAGACCCTTTTCCCTTGTTATATTGTTAGGTAGTCATCGTTCATGCGAGATATTCACTCCTACAACGAGGTTTTTCAACTGTCTACTTCTATTAACCTTTTCTACAAACATTCCATACTACCAGAAGGTTTTTTCTACTATTAACCTTTCATATTTAGAAACTGTTATGAAATATATCTTTATTTTTACTAATTATTTTGGTATTACTTGCATCGAAATTTATTTATAAGGTTATTACATTATAAATTTTGTTCAAGCTAAAACTTTTTTAGAAAAGTTGTTCATTTGTAAAATTATAGGACAACATTAACTTATTTACTCACTCAATTTATTCATTTTTCTATTTTAGATGAAATTTATGTTTTTTTATGGAAGTTAAATAAAAAAATACTATGATTTTTAAAGAAGCATAACAAGAGAAGAAAAAAATTGATAATTCATTGATAACACTCAGTTTATCCTCAAGAAAAGTAAGAGAATAAGTGGTTGATAGCAATAAAAATCAAACTTAGATTCGATCAAGAATCTCATCGGGACCGGTATAGTGCAAATAATTCAATTTTAAAATTAGTAAACTAACCTATAGCCCCCATACATATATGTTTGTACCTAAAATTCAATATTTTTATATGGTTATATTCTTAATTCCTCCGAATAGGGAAGATACATGTCTTTAAGATTGTATTGCTTAATTACACACTTCATTCTGGATGACAAAATTTATTATGATAAGTTATACCTTCAATTTTTCAGTTCCACAAGTATATGATAATTTCAAATAAAACACTTAGTATTTCAGTCTCAGATTTCAATTATTGAGCTATCGAGTATTATCTGTAACATCTCTTAACTTGAAATAACTAAGAATAACTAAGAAATCAAGAATACTCATTTTTGGAAATAAATAGGGAAATCTGAAAAATTTCCAGATTTTAAAAGTGAGTTTTGGTCATTTTCAAACGGCCATAACTTCCAGTTCAAAGGGAGTTGGGGCAGTTCTTTATATGTATGGAAAGACCCTTGGAATATCTTTCTAACAGCATCGAGTTTATGAAATTTTGAGATCGTATAAGGGAGATATGACTTTCATAAGTTGAGATGTTAGAATGAGGAAAGTCCAATCTGGATTTTAAAAGGGTGTTTTGGTCTTTTCCTTACCCAATTATTTAATTTTGTTTTTGGGCAATACGTTGGGGTCTAGGCTGAACCTATTAAGTTCACACTTTAGAAACGAAGATAGGGTTTTGAAAGAAGAGAAAAGAAGAGGAGAAAAGAGGAGAAAGGAGAAGAAAAAGCAAGAACGCCAAGAATCGCTGCATGGATTTCACCGGGGGTGATCCCTTTAAGGTATGTGAGATCATTCTGTGTTGGGTCCTTCCACCCACACACACCCCAATTTGATTCAATTCATCAAGTTAGAGTTTATTGAATGATGAACATGGAAGTTCTTGACAAAAAGTTGTGAAAATTCTTGTTAGTTGTATTTTAGTTTCTCTCTAGTAGACTTGATTTGTGTTTCTGGACTGTTTTTGGGTCTAATCTATTGGGTGATGAGGTATTTAGTGATCCTAAGTGTTTGGGATAGGATCCATGGAAGTTTATGAGGTTTGGAGATGAAAAATGGAGAAGAAAAGTCAGAGGTCCCGTCTTACAACCCTTGGGGCGTCGCACCTGCAAGAGACCCTCAGGGCATGCTCTGTCCGACAGGACCTGGCGTGCCACGCCAGCCACAGTGCCTCATACTAGAGTTTGTCCAACAGGATCTAGCGCCTTGTGCCTCTCAGACCGCTAAGGTCACCTCGAAACTTCATTCTTTCCCTATTTTTTCGTACTAGTTCCTAAGTGATGTACCTTTTATTCCTAGTTGATTCCAACACTCTAAAGTACATCTAAAACTCATGAAATCATCCATAAACATGAGATCATGATCCTTGAATCCATAATCCAAATTCAATGGAAGCTAAGATCAAGGTCAAAGAAGTTAAGAGTCAAGTTTAAAAGTTAAGAAGTAAGTTCTTAAAGTTTTCAAAGAGTTTTAAACAATCATTTTAACTTTGTTTTAAGGCTCAAGGGACAAGTTGAGCAAAGACTAATGAGTTGAGTTAAATACTCAAAAGCTATGAGGGAACTAAGTATTGCCTAAGAGTTAAGTACAAATGAAGTAAAGTCTAAGAGTTGAGTTCATCTCTCAAAAGTTATAACGGAACTAAGTATTACTTAAAGGTGTATTAGTGTTTTCACATTTAAGTAATAGGAAACTAAGAGTTCCAAAAGAGTTTTGAGGAAGAAAAGGGGGAACATTGATTCCAAGAGGGCTTGTTAAAGCTAAAATGGGTCAAGTAAATTATCTCAACCCAAAGGAAGGAAGTTAAATTAGAAGCATGAACTAAAGTATATTTTGGGAGTAGTATTGAGCATCAATGTGGGGATGAGAGTTCATATTAACTCAAGTCTCCATGTAAACCATGTAGACATCATGGTATTAATAGGTCATACTTTTTAGATGATCACGTAAGTTAAGCTAGTGGATCCACTAAATTAAGTAAGATCATATACCGATGACAAGGTATAGATGGTCCTTGGTAGCGCGAGGTAATACGTTGTATTATCACTTAGACTCAAGTGATGGTTGTCGGCTAGAGAATCTCCCACAGAAATTATATTACTTTCATATATAAGTAAAATTGAGTTTATTATTATTTTATCTTTAATGAACTAAGTTTTTACACTATTTTATCAGTTTCATAGATAATGCATATGTCTTTATTGCTTTATATTGAGCTGTTATCTTATGAATCAAGTAGAGTTAAGGTAAGTTTATCCTTAATCCATTTCAATCTTCATAGATGTTTTTAGCACTCCAAATAGCATACTCGTACATTCAATGTACTGATACTAGTTGACCTGCATTGTCTTATGATGCAGACGCCAGTAACCAGGATCAGCACGGAGCTCTTCATTGATCCAATTCGAGCTCCAGAGTAAGTGGTGATCCTCATTTTATTCCGGAGGATATCCATTTTATTTCTTTTCTAGTTTAGTTCATAAGATGTTGTGGGGTCTATCCGAAAATTCATCTCAGTCACTTTAGAGGCTTCATAGACATTTGATAGTTCAGTTTTGAAGTCTCTTTTACCTTATAGTTTCATATGTTCAAGTGTTGAGACTTAAGTGCCATTTTGGTAGACTATTATATTAAGTAATTCTTTTAATCATGATCTATTTCTTGATTGAGTTGAGTTGAGTCTTCCGCTGAGTTAAGTAAGCCAGACCAAGGGTTTGCTCAAGGCTAGAAATGGTCGTTGGGTGTCAGCCATGTCCAAGGTGTAGGCTCCAGCCATGACATTATCAGTATTACGTGGTTTACCCGTATAATTCAATTCGGTGTATTACTTAACACAAAATAGGCATATAGATGAAATCTTGCTTGTCAAAATGAGTACAACCTTTAGTAGAAATCCTTAAGTCTTAGTACAACCTGAAAACGTAGGTTTTAAGGTCACCAGTAAGACCAGGACTCACACCTTAGTCCTTTTTGGATATTAGCTTAGTAGATGCACATTAGATAATGTTCGTACACTAGCAAAGTGCAAGGCACCCTTTCAATTGGTGTACAGTTGGATTTCATTCAGCTGAGATGGAGTTGTCGATAATAGTATCTCCCACAGTTCAGTTTCATATATTTTATAACCTTGTATTTTCATTTACTCAGCACAATGTTGATTGGTTACATACTCATAATAATTACTTGGTCATTGCATTAACTAGTTTATTTCAGTTTTTATATTCAGTTAAGCATCTTAGTTTTATCATGTTTAACTTGTTAGATTTTTGTTTCCATCTCACATATTAAGTATATCCAAATTACTATACACATACTCGTTTTTGCTATATTTTCTTATAATTTAGATTCATACTCTCAGTATCCAACTCGCAAATAGAACGATTGTTGTATCATCTCAACAACTGAGCTTGGTCAGCCCTCACCTTTCAAGGACAAGAGCTATTATTTTTTCATTATGTTAATATTTCAATTTTAGATAGTTAGAATTAGTTGGAGGGTTATACCAGTAACTCATCTTAGTAGAGGTGTTCAGACAGCCACACAATAGTTTTAACTTTATGATTTTAATTAAATGAATTCTACTTTGAATACTAAGTTGTTTTGGATTTATCTCAGTTTAGCTCATGCATTAGTTATCTTCAGTTATTATTTATATGAATCATGTTGTTATGCAAGACCATGCGTTAGTTTGGACCCCTTGTGGTTCTAAGAACCGTTTTACCACTACGGGATAGTCTTGAGTCGTGACAAACTAAGAGTGTGCTTGAGAAAATGCTTTTTTTAAAAAAATCAGTTAATTCATATTATCATTTTAGAAAAATAAACTTCATCAAAATGAGAAAAATAACTTATCAATGATAATCGGAAAAAAATGGAAACAAAAGGAAAAAAAGAATTTCAAGATTTATCTCCAAATGAAATCACTTAGAGCTCAAACACGAGGAATGCGGTAAAGAAGATACCCAATTTGCTAGAAATGAAAACCTATATAATCAGAGACGAGACTATGAAAGTTTCCTTATCAAGTAATAAAAATGGCTTTCTACCTTCCATGGAGAATTTTGAGCTAATTTTTTTTACCTATTTAGCTCAAGTACATTTTGTATGGACTGATCCGATTGGACCAACCCTCTTAGTTTTTTTTTGTTTTTGTGACTGTATTGTTGTCCTTGTGGCTACTATTAAATTAAACAAAAAACAAGGCTCATATGACAGATAATATGAAAAAAGTATTGTCATGTTAAACTATTTAATTTGAAAATATATACAATTTAAACTCTACATCACGTCAATAATTTTTATATATTTTTATCCTTTTATCTTGTATTTCTTGGAGAAATGTTAAATATTCTTTTATTAGGGATGAAATTCTGTACACAGTTTTGATTTTTCCGTTTATAATTAAGGTTGGTGAAAAGATTATGCAAATTATGTTATAAAAATATTCATGTCGATTTCTCCTAATGGAGTTAATTCGGTAAAAATCTTTGATTGTATTTAATTAATTCCTAATCTATATATGTATCTTTTCTTTAAGTGAAAGAAACAAAAATTCCACAATATCCACATTAGCCTATATATTAACCCAAGTTATAATAAATTAAAGGAGATGTAAAAGATCTTTAAATCATATAATCGTCAACACCAAGTCATTAATATATAAAGAGAAAGCCGAGGCAAAGTGAATGAAAAATCTAATTTCAAAACCCTAACTAATGAAACTCAATGGAAGTCATGTAAATAAAAAATATGTTTTATCAAGACCTAGCTTTAATACGTTTAGTAATTTATTTTTTTCACCTCATACTTGAACCAACACCCAGTATGCATAAATAATAACCATAAACTTAAAATAATCTTGTCTTCTATAACCCATAAATGTTGATGTTATAGCTAATTTGAAATTCAAAACAAAAAATCCAAACGATTAAAGAGTAGAAGAACTTGAGAGAGCGTTTGTATGTAGAAAACAATAGTAAAGAAGAAAATAAAACAATAGGTCATGATGAAATGTAATGTTAAGTTATAAGATTTTGTGTGGAGAGATGCGGTGGTTAGAGGCATGAAGAACATGAGTATTTTGCTTAATAATTTGTCAAAACCATTCTGAAAGTACCCGTTAATGAGCGTGAAGGTGAAATTTAAATTATTATAATCGGTGAAAATTATAATTTAAGCGATACAAGGCAGATAAAATTGATTATTCAAAGTGAATATACCTTGTCATTTTACTGGGGATGATGATTTATTTTGTTTACAGGATTTTGATCTTATTATTCATTAAGTTTGGTGAAATGGTCAATCGAACTATAAGGGAATTCATGTCAAAAAATTTAATGTATTTAATCGATTTCTATATTTTTATTTTCTCAAACTATGCAATATCAGAATTTATAATTAAGTAAATAAAAGTGTGTCTTCTCTAAAAGTCAATTTTAGATTGAATGTCCAATCATATATTACAACATCAGAGCTGAAAAAAAATACTATTTTTTAGTACTTTCAACCTATAGAAAAAACTATAGTGTAGATAGATAATATATGTGTATTATATGTTGAATTTTTTTCTTCATGTGCTTACTTCTTTATAGTCTAATATTAAATTACTTTATCAGGTTTTTTTTTTTTTATCATTTTTTAAAAATAATAATTTACAATCGAATATGTATATGTCATGCTTTTGGATCTTTAATTTGTTATCACACAACATATCTGATAATAAAACGTGTTACTTACTATTATTATGTTCTTTTGTTTGTTAGTCTAAAGTACTATATACTCATGCATTTATTGAGTCATATTTTTGTATTGAATGATAAAAATGACTAATAAAACATTCTAGTTACAATCATTATGTTTTTTTTCTCGTTTTTTAGACTAAAGTACTAATGCATTTCTTGTATTTTTTACTGAATAATAATAATGATTCTCGAGATAACAATCATGTCATGCTTTTGTATCTCTAATTTGTTAACACACGTTATATCTAATAATAAAATTACTTGCTATCATTATGTTTTTTCTTAGACTAAAATACTCATGCATTTCTTGCTTTTTTTTACTGAACAATAATAATGATTCATGGAAAAATAAAAATATCATATTTCTGCATCTCTAAATTGTTGGCACATGTTATTTTTGGTAATAAAACATATTACCTGCTATCATTATATTTCTTTTATTGTTACTTGCTATAAAGTATTCATGAATTACTTGTTTTATTTGTTGCTGAATCATAAAGTTTATTTTTGGAATAATAATAAATACAGTTACTTTTTGGAGCTTCTAGAAAGTTTGAGTAAAATATATTTCGATAATTTTTTATTTGATAAATATATTTATATAAATCTCATAATTTAATAGTTAAGGTAGACATAAAAAAATATAACAAAATTTCAAGATTTTTTTTATATCTAGAACCATCTATTTACTAGTATAAATATGTCTGACCTTAATAAGTTGTAACCAAACAAGTTCAAAAACACCTTATTTATTAAAAAAGTTTTCCTACCCAAAATCTTATTCCCTCCATGGATACTTCTTTTTTCACCACCCACAACATGAAAATTTTGAAGAATGAAAAGTCTCATGTTCTGATAGCACTATTCCCATGCCAAAGACAAATTAATTAATATATTCAGTTTTCCAAGCAATTAATCAATTTAGGCATTGGAATCACTTTAACTGCGAGCCTATCATCTTTCAGTAAAAATAAAAAAAACTCTCAAATGTTGAAGGCTTAAGCTTTGCTCCTTTCTCTGATGGCTATGATGACAAATTTCAGTTAAGTTCAGTTGATGATTTCACATATTTTATTATTCTGTAAAGTCCCGTGGATCAAAAAGAGTGATGCTAAGGATAAAATAATAGAGTTACTAGGATTGTCCCCACTTAGTCCCATTGATTTTCCTTCTTTTCTGTTTGATAACGTGGAGAGATCCAATTGGACAGTTAAGTCTATAAATAGGCAAATTGAGATGTTGAGTAGTGAAGAAAATCCAAGAGTTCTGGTGAACACTTTTGATGCTTTGGAATCTGATGATTTGAGAATTCTGAAGCATGTGGCTGTGGTGGGAATTGGGCCTTCAATCCCTTCAATATTTATTGATGATAATACTTTTCGAGCTGATATGATTGAAATTAATTCAAATAATTATATGGATTGGTTGAACTCAAAGGACAACCAATCAGTTATCTACATAGAATTTGATAGTTACTCCGAAATATCAATTCAATTGATGGAGGATATTGATCACGGATTGCTGAAATGTGGGAGGATATTCTTGTGGGTGATTAGGGAAGGACAAGGCGGGGTTAAGATGGAGGACAATTTGAGTTGAAAAGACTAACTTGAAAAGCAGGAGAAGATACTTAGTTGGCGCTCGTAAGTGGAAGCTCTAAAACACCCTTCTGTTGGTTGTTTTTTGACTCACTATGGATGGATTTCAATTTTAGAGAGCATTGCATCTAAGGTACCTAACGTGGCATGCCCACTCTGGAACAATCAAGTTTGTAATGCAAAACTCATTCAAGATATTTGGAAGAATGGTGTTAGAGTTAATATTAGTGAAGGCGGTGTCGTAAAAAGAGATGAGTTCAATAGATGTATCACGATTGTGATGAGGGACAATGAAGAAGGGAAAGAATTAAGAAGAAATATCAAGAATTGGAGTGATTTAGCTAAGGAAGCTATGAAGAAAAATAGTACTTCAAATGTGAATCTCAAGACTTTTGGGAATGAGATTTTACTTGGTCATAATGAGTACTAAATCACTTATGAATAGATGACTTCAATAATATAGCAAGTCAATAAGACTTTTTAAGAGTTTTTTTTTTCGTTTCAGAAAAAATAGTGTATTTCTTCGAAATTATTCGTAATGGATTTGTTCACTTTTAGTCTTTTTAATCAAATTATGTTAATTATTTTTTTTAAAAAAGTGTCCTTTAATTTATATTTTTTTTTAAATTTTACACACATGACAGACTATGTGCACAAACATAAAAAATTTAATTGGTTTAAGGTGTCACATCAGCGCAAAAGGTGCACGAATATAACAAAAAAATTAGTTCAACGGATAATAGGAGCCTAATAAGTTAACATAAAATATATTTGGCAAGACACTATTTTGACGTGAAATGACACGAGCAACAAATTTCAGATAATTTGAGGTATTTTCGTAAATTCTCTAAAAACCTAAGGGTGATTTGGTAAGTTCATTAATTTTGTATACCCCAATTACCATCAAAAGGAAAAAAACTACTCTTTAAAAGTAAACCACTTTTGAAAAGTAGCATATAATTATTACTTTTTCGTTCACATTGTCCAAGAGGTGGCTGACCATATTTATGTGTGAAGTTCCATTTATATTGTGTCATGTGCAAGTGTTGGGTACCATTTCAGAAAATGACCCAAATTCATTTTTCTTTCTCTTATTTAGATGATTTTTTCTCTTTCTTATTTTTTTTTTTACTTCTTTTTCTTTGACTTTTCTTTTCAAATTAATGTTCCAAATTTCTCTACTTCCGTACTAGTATAATATTATTCAAAGAAATATGAAATCCAAAAAGAAAAAATTCATTCTATTTCTAACATTTTTATATTTTTTTTCATCTTAAAATTAATTATTTATATTACTAAAATAATTAGATAAAATTATTTGTTAATTTACGAAAAATAAATACATTAATAAATTTTTAATGACACTTTTTTGTATCTCTTTTAAGTGTAAATAAATTTATAAATTTTTAAAAAATAAATTAAATTAGTAATTTCAAAAAGAAAATAAAGGAAAGAGAATTAATGTTCTTGATCAACAATTACATAAGATTGATATTAATTTCATGAAATAAAAAAAAAGCATCCATAAATACCTCTACAAATACTATTATTTCCGTCAATTTATACATATATATTATTCTTGAAATTCAAGCTAGGTGAAAATTTTTCATCACTTTAACTTTTTTATTTTTCTTGCTATTTAATTTTTGTTGGCTTCTCAAAAAATATACGATACTATAAAATTTGATAAGGCCATCTATATAGGATCCTTAAAAAAAAGCAAATGATGCATTATCTAAGAATTTAATTATTTTAAAGAAATATGAAAAATTATTTCCCACGATTTTATTATTTTCTTACATTTCAAAAGATTTAACGACGATATATTAAGATGTCTAATCAATTAAATTACGATTCATATCAATAAGAAAAATCACTATGAACATTATCAAAATAAAATTACAAAATAAACTACAAAGTAAATGCAATAAAATTTGATTATTATAAAACAAACACATGAATACTAACAAAGAGAATTTTTTTGTTCAAGTTTGAATAAGGTTATATATAAAATCATTACGGACCATTTATTAATAAAATAATAGAATTAAAAAATTTATCCTAAAAAATCAACGTCTATTCTTTTTTCAACGAACACATAAATATGATATTTGCATGATCAAGTTATAATTGTGTAACACAATTAGGTATGGTACATGTCAATCTTTGATCAATTTATTTTAACATTTTAAGGGTGATTAAACTATATTTATTGATAGCATCTCATTTTAAGCTTCCTTGAGATATTCATTAAACAATTGATATAACGATACTAAATAAATTTTCTTTCGTAATTATGACCGAATTCTATTCAGCGCGAATAGTTAAAGTTTAAGCGAAAATAGTCAATAGGTCACGAGTTAGAATCCAGATTAGGTCCCAATTTAAACTATATTTTTTTCTAAAATTAGACTCTTTGATGTTTTTAAGATTTAAATAATTTTTAATTTCTTTTTTTTTTGGTAAATAAGATTGTAAAAGTATATATTTGGATCCTTTTCAAATTGAAGATTTTTTTGTTATTATAAGTCGAATCATTATAATGAAAATAAATGAAAAGGATATAGTATTATATGAGTTATATTCCCTCACAAATTTTTAAAATTAGACTTTGAAACTTTTTAAATTTAAACAATTTTTAATTACATGTTTTTTTGGTAAATAAGATTGTAAAAACATATATTTGGAATCATTTCACAAATATTGAAAATTTTTCTTTATTATAAGTCGAATCGATATGATGAAAATAATATAAAAGGATATAGTATTATATGAGTTATGTTCCCTCACAATTTTTTAAAATTAGTGTCACGACCCAAAACGTGCCGCGAGTGGCACCCACATTTATCCTCCTATGTGAGCGAACCAACCAATCTAACCCCAATCATTTACCATAATGAACAAAATAAAATGTGGAAGACTTAAACTCATTAATATAATCAATAAATAACTTCTAAAATTTATTAACTATTATCCCCAAAATCTGAAGTCATCACCACAAGAACATCTATCCTCAAATTACTAAATCTAAGAGTATCAAGAAGATAAAATAAATAAAATCTAGTCCATGCCAGAACTTCAAGGAATCAAGACGTGAAGAAAAGATCCAGTCCAAGCTAAAAGCAATAGCTCACCCTGAAATCTGGTGATGAAGACTGGCTAGAGTTGCGGACGAGTCGAAGTCGATGGCACGTTTGCTGCACTCCACAATAACAAGAAAACAATTTTTACAAGTACGGGTCAGTACAAGGAACACGTACTAAGTAGGTATCATCGGCCAACTCAGAATAGAAAGCAATGTATATTGAACAATAACATAAAATCACCACAGTACTTTACAGGTGACAATCAACAAGTCAAGAATCATTTGCAACAACACCAAACACCTATGAGGACTCAAGCCTCCCCACCATACTCATTTGGGAAATAGCTCTTAAATTGAGTATAATAACAATTCAAGATTCATTCTCTTTATTATCCTGGTGTCGGAACGTGACACACTCCGATCCTCTACTATCCTGGTGTCGAAACGTGACACTCCGATCCCCTACTATCCTGGTGTCGGAACGTGACACTCTGATCCTCTACTATCCTGGTGTCGGAACATGACACTCCGATCCTCTACTATCCTGGTTCGGAACCTGACACTCCGATCCTCTACTATCCTGGTGTCGGAATGTGACACTCCGATCCTCTACTATCCTGGTGTCAGAAAGTGACACTCCGATCCCCTAATTCTACGTGTCGGTTCGTGACACCTGATCCCCTAATCTCATTCTTTTAGTTCATCAAGCCTTCTTTATACCAAGGCATCATCATTAACAAAGTGGATTTAAGGTTTAAGATTCACAACCTTATCTTTCAAATCCATCACAATTACATAATCACATCATGTAAGCACACAATTAAGCATATAGAAAACTTTACAATACT
Organism: Solanum peruvianum; assembly: GCA_027705065.1. NCBI lineage: Eukaryota > Viridiplantae > Streptophyta > Magnoliopsida > Solanales > Solanaceae > Solanum > Solanum peruvianum. The sequence continues at coordinate 7,800 of JAKWJD010001468.1, read as the reverse complement.
ACCCAATACATATCAATCGCTATTGAGAGTTTACTATGAAATAACATAAACCATACCTACCTCCACCGAAGAATTTGTGATCACGCAAGCTACTCCTCAAAGTCTTTGCTTTCTTCTTCGTTCTCTCTTCTCTTGCTCGTTCGTTCTCCCTTTCTCTCTCTGTTCTTTCTATTTTTCTTATTCAAACCCTTTTTCTTTTACCCTAACTGTCATATAATTAAGTATAAAAGATGATAAAAAATAACCCACTATTTATTTCAAGGTTATCTCCTTTAACCCCCAAGTAATTGAATTATTAACATTAGCCCACTAACTTTATAATTATAAGCATGAATAGTCCAAAACGCCCTTTAAAAACTTTTAACAGAAATCCAACTCAGTCAGGGTTACGCAGCCTGTGACGGTCCGTCATGACTGTGACGGTCCGTCCTGCAGGTCCGTCATAAAGTTCAAAGAGTTAATTCTGATGAAAGATTTGTGACGGTACGTCGTGCCAACGACGGTCCGTCCTGCCATTCCGTCGTGAAAGTCAGAGAGTCGATCTCAGTATCCAATTTTTCAGAATCTATGTTTTGGAACGAGACCCGCTCGACGGTCGTCGTGCCCATGACGGTCCGTCGTGGGATCCGTCGACCTAGACAGTTATTACCAGAAATAAACTCTATTGCTCAAAACGACTAAACAGGTCGTTACAATAGATACCAATTTACCCATCGTTCTCCTCGAACGATCACAAGAAGAAATACAAGGGGAAAAGGAGTACCTGAACCTGTAACAGGTGTGGGTATCTTTCTTGCATATCAGCCTCCTTCTCCCAAGTGGACTCTTCAACTGGTCGATTCTTCCATTGAACTTTGATGGATGCAATCTCCCTTGATCTCAACTTGCGGATTTCTCTATCTAGAATGGCAACAGGCTCCTCCTAATAAGACAAATTTCTCATCAAGAAGAACTGAATCCCAACGAACAATGTAGTTTCCATCCCCATGGTATCTTTTCAGCATAGACACATGAAATACCGGGTGCACTCCTGAGAGCCCTGGAGGCAAGGCTAATTCATAAGTCACCTCCCCTACTCGCTTAAGTATTTCAAATGGTCCAATATACCTCGGACTTAGCTTACCTCTCTTACCAAACCGCATCACACCCTTCAGGGGTGAAACCTTCAGCAAGACTTGTTCACCCTCCATGAATTCCAAGTCTCTAACTTTTCGATCTGCATATTCCTTCTGCCTACTCTGAGCTGTTAAAAGCTTTTCTTGAATAGATTTCACTTTCTCTAATGAATCCCTCAAAAGATCAGTACCCCAAGGTCTAACCTCAAATGCATCAAACCAACCAATGGGGGACCTACATCTCCTCCCATACAGTGCCTCAAATGGAGCCATATCAATACTTGAGTGATAGCTATTATTGTATGAAAACTCTGCTAAGGGTAAGAAGTTATCCCAATGACCACCAAATTATATCACACATGCACGAAGCATATCTTCCAACACCTGAATCGTTCGCTCAGACTGACCATCGGTCTGAGGGTGAAATGCAGTACTAAGATCCAACCTAGTACCTAATTATGCATGCAATGTTCTCCAAAACTTAGAAGTAAACTGCGTACCTCTATCTGATATGATGGAAAGTGGAATTCCATGCAATCGAACAATTTCTGAGATATAGAGTTTGGCTAACCTCTCTGCATTGTAAGTCACCTTGACCGGAATGAAGTGAGCAGACTTAGTTAATCTGTCCACAATTACCCAAATAGAATCAAACTTACCCAATGTCTTTGGAAGACCAACCACGAAGTCCATTTCAATTCTTTCCCACTTCCATTCAGGAATGGGCATTCTCTGAAGTGTTCCTCCGGGCCTCTGGTGTTCATATTTTACTTGCTGACAATTTGAACATTTGGCAACAAAATCAACAATGTCACGCTTCATTCTACTCCACCAAAAGTGTTGCTTTAGGTCACGGTACATCTTGGTTGCACCAAGATGTATAGAATATCCGAAACTATGAGCCTCTGTAAGGATAGTGTGGATCAAATCATCAACAAGGGGCACACATACCCTTCCCTTAATCCTCAAAACACCTTCCGCATCAATTATTGCTTCTTTAGCCTCTCCTCGCAACACCTTATCTCGGATCCGAATCAGTTTCTCATCAGTAAACTGCTTTCCCTTAATCTTGTCAAGAAAGGAAGATCTTGCCTCCACACAGGCTAAAAATCCTCCCTTCTCTAGTACTTCCAGCCTCATAAAGTCATTAGCCAGAGTCTGAACCTCTCTAGCCAATGGGCGTCTAGAAACCAGTAAGTGAGCTAGACTTCCCATGCTCCCTGCCTTTCTACTTAAGGCATCTGCCACAACATTAGCTCTTCCGGGTGATACAAGATAGTGATATCATAGTCCTTCAGTAGTTCCATCCATTCCTCTGTCTTAAATTAAATCTTTCTGAGTAAAGACATACTGTAAACTACGATGATCCGTATAGACTTCACACTTAACCCATATAGATAATGTCTCCATTGCTTTAATGCAAACACTACCGCAGCCAACTCCAAATCGTGGGTTGGATAATTACGTTCATGCACCTTTAATTGCCTCGAAGCATAAGCAATTACATTCTTCTCTTGCATTAGCACTGCACCCAAACCAGAATAAGATGTATCACAATAAACAATGAAATTCTTGCCTCCACTGGCAAGGCAAGGTAAGAATTGGTGCAGTAGTCAAACAAGGTCTTGAGATTCTGGAAGCTTTCTTCACATTCATCCGACCATACAAATGGAATTCTGCTTACCCAATTCCTCACTGTTTCAATCTTAGAAGGATTCACCATCACTCCATCCTTAGAGAAACCACGTGACCCAAGAAGGACACTGAATCTAGCCAAAACTCACACTTGGAGAATTTGGCATAAAGCTTTTTGTTCCTCAACAACTCCAATACAATTCTCAAATGCTCCTCATGTTCCTTCTTACTCTTGAGTATATCAGTATATCATCAATAAATACGATAACAAAGAGATCCAGATATGGCTTAAAAATCCGTTCATCAAGCTCATGAAAGCAGTAGGGGCATTCGTAAGACCAAAAGACATACTACGAATTCGTAATGCCCATACCTGGTTCGAAAAGCAGTCTTTGGCACATCGTTGCCCGTATTTTCAATTGATGATAACTGATCTCAAGTCAATCTTAGAGAAGACACAAGCACCTTGTAACTGATCGAACAAGTCATCAATGCGAGGAATGGAGGTACTTGTTCTTAATAGTTACCTTATTCAACTGCCGGTAGTCTATGCACATCCGGAAACTCCCATCCTTTTTCTTCACAAATAACACCGGAGCACCCCAAGGGGAAGCGCTTGGTCTAATGAAGCCTTTACCTAACAACTCTTGAAGTTGGGCCTTTAACTCCCTTAACTCAGCGGGAGCCATTCTATAAGGGGGTATGGAAATGGGGCGAGTACCCGGCTCCAGATCAATGCAAAAGTCTATATCCCTATCCGGTGGCATACCAGGAAGGTTTGCAGGAAATACATCCAGAAACTCACGGACTATCAAAATCGACTCAATTGAAGGTACTTGGGTAGTATCATCCTTGAGGTGTGCCAAGAAAGCTAAACACCCTTTACTAACCATTCTCTTAGCACGAAGAAAGGAGATGATACGAACTGGAGTGGAAGTGTAGTAACCCTCCCACACTAACGGATCTGTCCCAGGCTTGGCCAACGTTACAGTTTTAGCATTACAATCTAAGATTGCAAAATTGGAGAAAGCCAAGTCATACCCAGAATTTATCGAAATCAACCATTTCTAAGATAACCAAGTCTACATGAGTATTGCTCCCCACAAAAGTTACAGACAAGACCTATACACCTTTTCAACTATCACAGACTCACCCACCGGAGTAGAAACACGAATAGGCATGTCAAGCAATTCACAATGTAAATTAAGACAGTAGCAAATGAGGAAGATATATATGAAAATGTGGATCCAGGATCAAATAATACAGAAGCCATGCAATCACAAACCAAAAGATTACCTGTGATAACAACATCAGATGTCTCCGCTTCAGACCTCCCAGGGGGAAAGCATAACAAAGGGCCGCCCATCACCTTTAGCCCGTTGCCCCTACCATGTTGTGCTGTAGTAGCTCCAGTTTGCGTCACCCCGGCGTTTTGGTGACCACCATTACCTCGGCCACCACGTCCTCCAGAATGACGGCCTCTTCCATGACCACCTCTACCTCTGACTATTGGGGGTCTGTAACTTTGTTTTGGACAATACCTACTAATGTGTCCAGTCTCCCCACATCCATAACACTCTCTGGATTTAAGCATAGATCTCTGTGAGAATGACGAAGTCTGGGGGTAACCTCCAAACTCAGAGGAATGTTGGCTGGTCTGCGATGGACCCCCGGCTATAGTGTGTAGTGAAGACTGAATAGGTCGGGCTGGGTAACCTCCTGAACCCTGCCCTCTGGAGTAAGAACCATTAAACTCACCTCCCTTACGAAACTTCTTAGATGTAGATTCCATGGTGAAGTCCTCTAGCTTCACCCCCTCTACCTCTATCACGAAATCAACTACTTCCTGAAAAGATTTTGCTGCAGCAGCTACCTGGAAGGCTGAAATCTGTAGATCTGACCTCAATCCTTTCACAAAGCGACAAATCCGCTCTTGTGGACTGAAGCAAAGTTGGGTGGCATACCTGGATAGCTCACGAAACTTAGCCTCATAAGTAGTAACCGACATCCTGCCTTGCTCTAGGTTAGGAACTCATCTCTCCTCCTATCCCTCAAAGTCCGGGGTATATACTTCTCCATAAATAAGCAAGAGAATGATGCCCAAGTCATAGGTGGGTGTGTGTGGTTGACACTCAACATATGACCGCCACCACATTTTGGCATTCCTTGAAACTGATAGTCACAAACTCAACACCAAATCGTTCTACTATGCCCATCTTATGTAGCAACTCATGACAATCAACCAGAAAATCATAGGCATCCTCAGATTCAGCACCCTTGAAGACTGGAGGTTTCAACTTCAGAATTTAGTGAAAAGCTCATGTTGATCACTCGTCATTATAGGTCCTGTAGTCAATCGAGGGAACATGCCTATTTCCAATGAGGCATCCATGCGGGGAGCCACATCAGCTACATGTTGTACTCCCGGACCTGAGGTGCTGGTGCAGAAAACACTGGAGGTGTCTGTCCTTGATCAGATAACCCGCTAAGATAAGCAAGAACCTGATTAATCATCTCTGGGGTAGGTGGGGGTGGTAATTCCTCATTTTGAACCTGCTCATTTTCCCCTTCCTCACCCTCTCTTACTACCTCATCAGTCAGTGGAGGAGTCACTGCCCTAGTACTGGTTGGACCAGGTGTTTGTCCTCTACCCCTAGAGGACGTCCTCCCGCGACCTCTACCACGGCCTCTTGCTACTGTTCCTCTTCGAGCTACAGCCCCAGTGGCTGGGTCAGACGCATTCTGTCTTGCCGGTGTTGGTGTTGGCGCAGTTGTTGCTCTAGTTCTAAGCATCTGCGAAATAGAGTGAAGATGGTCAGATACCAATTTGTATCACCTAGATACCAATTGGATCCAAGTAATAGCACGAAAGAAAAGAAAGAATGAATGAATTTTCCTAAAGTCCTATAGCCTCTCAAAGAAAAGTAAAGGCGTCCCCCTACCGTTCCTCAAGACTTACTAGACTCGTTCTTGTGTGATGAGACCAACGAACCTAATGCTCTGTACCAAGTTTGTCACGACCCAAAACGAAACGCGAGTGGCACCCACATTTATCCTCCTATGTGAGTGAACCAACCAATCTAAACCCCATCATTTACCCATAATGCACAAAATAAAATGCGGAAGACTTAAAATCATTAATATAATCAATAAATAACTTCTAAAATTTATTAACTATTATCCCCAAATCTGGAAGTCATCACCACAAGAACATCTATCCTCAAATTACTAAATCTAAGAGTATCTAAGAAGCTAAAATAAATAAACATCTAGTCCATGCCAGAACTTCAAGGAATCAAGACGTGAAGAAGAAGATCCAGTCCAAGCTGAAGCAATTGGGAAATAGCTCATTTGGGAAATAGCTCATTTGCAACAACACCGAACACCTCTATGAGGACTCAAGCCTCCCCACCATACTCATTTGGGAAATAGCTCTTTAAATTTGAGTATAATAACATAATTCAAGATTCATTCTCTTTATTATCCTTGATTCGGAACGTGGCACTCCGATCCCCTACCATCCTGGTGTCGGAACGTGACACTCTGATCCCCTACTATCCTGGTGTCAGAACGTGACACTCCGATCCTCTACTATCCTTGTGTCGGAACGTGACACTCCGATCCTCTACTATCCTGGTGTCGGAACGTGACACACCGATCCTCTACTATCCTGGTGTCGGAACGTGACACTCCGATCCTCTACTATCCTGGTGTCGGAATGTGACACTCCGATCCCCTAATTCTACGTGTCGGTTCGTGACACCCGATCCCCTAATCTCATTCTTTTAGTTCATCAAGCCTTCTTTTATACCAAGGCATCATCATTAACAAAGTGGATTTAAGGTTTAAGATTCACAGCCTTACATTTCCAATCCATCACAATTACATTATCACATCATGCAAGCACACAATTAAGCATATAGAAAACTTTACAATACTACCCAATACATATCATTCGCTATTAAGAGTTTACTATGAAATAGCATAAACCATAACCTACCTCCACCGAAGAATTTGTGATCACGCAAGCTACTCCTAAAAGTCTTTGCTTTCTTCTTCTTTCTCTCTTCTCTTGCTCGTTCGTTCTCCCTTTCTCTCTCTGTTCTTTCTGTTTTTCTTATTCAAACCCTTTTTCTTTTACCCTAATTGTCATATAATTAAGTTAAAAAGAGATAAAAAAATAACCCACTATTTTATTCAAGGTTATCTCCTTTAACCCCCAAGTAACTGAATTATTAACATAACCCAACTTATATTATAAGCATGAATAGTCCCAACCCTTAAAAACTTTTAACAGAAATCCGACTCAGTCAGGGTTACGCAGCCAGTGACGGTCCGTCCTGCAGGTCCGTCATAAAGTTCAGAGAGTTAATTCTGTGGAAAGATTTGTGACGGTACATCGTGCCAACGACGGTCCGTCCTCCCATTCCGTCGTGAAGTTCAGAGAGTCGATCTCAGTACCCAATTTTTCAGAATCTAAGTGTTTTGGAACGAACCCCCTCGACGGTCCGTCGTGTCCATGACGGTCCGTCGTGGGATCCGTCGACCCAGACAGTTATTAACAGAAATAAACTCTACTGCTCAAAACGACTAAACTGGTCTTACAATTAGACTCTTTGAAATTATTAAAATTTAATCAATTTTAATCTCTTTTTTTTGGTATATAAGATTGTAAAATTATATATTTGGATCCTTTTCAAAAAAATTGAAGATATTTCATTATTATAAGTCGATCATTATGGTGAAAATAAATGTAAAGGACATAATATATATGAGTTATGTTCTTTCACAAATACAAGTCAATTGATGTGATTAAATATGTATGATCAAGTTATAATTGTGTAATACAATTTGTTATGTTACATGTCAGCCTTTGATCAATTTATATTTACATTTTAAGGGTCATTAGACTATATTTTTTGCTAATATATCATTTAAATTCTCTAGTTATATTCAGTAAACAACTGATATAAAGAGATTAAATTAATTTCTTTCCTAGTTATGATCAAATGCTATTGAGGAGCGAATGGTTAAAGCTTAAACAAATAGT